>JAOVVB010267514.1:0-18464 GCA_028570985.1 Heterobranchus longifilis | reverse complement strand
ACGTCTCGGGTTACTTTGCTGTAACCCTGTTCCCTGAAAAAGCGGGAACGAGATGCTGCGCTCCAATGCCGCACTGCGGATGTGACTGGACATCCTTCAGACAAGATTGACCTGAGGATGTTTCCAGTTTACTCCTATTTATAACCCGCAGGTGCACCTCATCGGCTGACGTCACCTGACCAAGGTTATATAAGCCAAAATATTTGACGTGTTTGACACACACGTGCTTCACAACCGGTCATGAGGAAACGTTCCCATAGTGTTTTCACGCAGCATCTCGTTCCTGCTTTTTCAGGGAACAGGGTTACAACAAAGTAACCCGAGACGATTGCTTAAATTACTGCAATTGGGAACTCACCAACTCATTATTAAAACCTGGAAGGATAGTGCTGAACTTTCAACTTCACAGACAAAAAAAAAGCGATGAATGACCATGATTCGAGATAATTAACATTGTGAAAAATATAGAAGGACACCACAAGGAGACCAGCAAGACTACCATTATGTTACATGTGATGGCCATGTGATGTGATTCCTTTTCCTTGATGCAGGACAAAAAATTACCCTTTTGAAAAACAGTAGCAACTTTGTGTTCTAGTTTAAGAAATGAGAAGCTACTCACTGCATCAATAAGGGTTAAATAACTTGTTGCCATAATATTCACTAGAGTAAATAGACTTTTATTTGGCAGGGCTTTATAGTTTGCAACTGTTTTTGCCTAGAAAGCATCAACTATTCTGTTTTTTCTGAAGAACTTGGAAACGTCCTCTGTTCAGCCCAAGATACACATACACATTTAGAAATCATGATAAAAGGAATGATAGTGAATACAGTAAGTTGGATTATAAAGTTGAGTGCTGTTAATAGTTTGACTGAGCTGTGATTATGATCTTACAAATAATTGATTCAAATCCTTTTCTATTTGATAAATGAAATAAAAGCACCACCACCATCCAGATAACCAAAATAAACATTGTGTTAAGACATTCTATATTAAGAAATCTCTTATTAATCTTATAAATTTTCTCTTAATATATTTTTATTAATTTATTGCTATCAAGCACAGGTTTTGGTTGTTAGTTTCTTTTCTGCGCATCTGGGCAACACATGAGTTACAGCTGCTATACAGTGATTATTATCCATTAAATATTATTATCAGTCATTATTTATTAAAGTTTACAAATAGTCAATTAAGATAAGTTGAATATGAAATTCATTTTCAGGCTCGGTTGTTCAGTCTAAAAATGCTAGTATCTATCAAAATGTTCTGGCTATGCACAGGATAAATGCTACATGAAGAATATTGTCACAAAAATATTAATCACATTTTTTCTCCCTTTTAACTATAGCACTATTGGTATTGCTATCAATGTGGTAGCATACATTATTTCAACAAGGCAGAACAATTTGTCAAAATACCAGCTAAGAACCATAATCACACATCCCACACACAGTAGCAGGGAGTGAGGATGAAATTTTGCTGATGCCCAGGAAAATGTGTTTTCCTTATTAAATTTGAAAGGCTCTGCTTTTAAAACATTCTGCTTATTTTTCATCTTTGCTATAGATACACATGTCTCAGTGTGACCATCTGACATTCCTTATTCTTTTATACACTCTAGTAGGGAGTGGTGAGACAGGGAGGGGTCTGAAAACTTTCCATCAGCACTGTAACTACTCATGGGCAGAGTATGTGACAATGATGAGCCTAGCCATCAGGATGCATTTCCGATGCTGTAATTAACATACTTAGAATGATGAAAATTAGAGAAGTTACCTGTGGTGCAGAACAAACTCAGCAGTAACAGTTTGACAGATATGGAAACATCTTTACTCAAAAAGCAGAGGGGAAACAGTATCTGGTAGTATCAATTCTACCCATCAGGATGTGTTTCTCCTGCTATGGTGAACATACATATTGTTAGAGTGATGAAACTTACGCCTAACTGTGGTGGGGAAACAAGTCAGCAATATGAGTTTGACAGATGTGGGGACTTCTTTCCTTAGAATGCAGTATCTGACAGTATCTGTTCTAGCTGTCATGGAGTTTTCCTCTGATATAATGAACATACTTAGAATGATGAAACTTAGAGTCTATATGTGGTATGGAAACAAGTCAGCAGGAACAGTTTGACAGATGTGGGAACCTCTTTACCCAGAAAATAGTATCTGACAAAGTCAAACTCAGTTTAACTTAACGGGGCAACAGAGCTCTCTCTTGGCCAAAATACACAACCATTTAAAAGAAAACAAAGAAAGAAAGAAAGGAAAATCTCATAAGCTTATAAAATTACCTTTATTTTAATATGTGCAAACACTTCATATAGAACATCAGCACTGGTAGTTGTCAACTGTTTATAACCTTACTCACTCCATCGTCTATCCCGCTTAATCCTGTATACAGGGTCGCTGGGGGACTGAAGCCTATCCCAGGAGACTTAAGGCACAAGGCAGGGTAATCCCTGAACGTGGTGCCAATTCATTGCAGGGCACACACATACACACACTCACACACTCACACAATTAGCCTAATCTGCATGTCTTTGGACTGTGGGAGGAAACCAGAGTACCCAGAGGAAACCCACTAAGCACAGGGAGAACATGCAAACTCCATGCAGACAGACCCAAGGTGCCTAAGCCACTATGCCGCCCCTATTTATAACCTTTAAAATGAAAATTTCTTTAATGAGAAAATGTTTCATAATGTTTCCATTATGGAAATATCATTAATAAATTGTGGGTTGTGTATGCAGCCATATTTTGATAAGTTTCAATTTCAAAGCACATGTTTTTTCACTTTCATTTCAGATATGTAAAAGAAAAATAGTAACATTGTCAATTTTGGGCTTTCTCTGCTAACAATTTTGGTTACCAGAAAGTTTTAGCTATTTTTTTAAGGTTTCTTTGCTTTTATTTCTTTTTCAGAATATTGGTCTTCAAAAAAAAAAAAATCAGAATGTTCCTAGAACATTATTATTTGGTTAAAAAAAAGAAAAAAAACACAACAAAGCAAACAAAAAAAAAAAAAACCTCTCAAGAAGCCTTTTTCTAAACACGTGCTCCCTGCACTGTTTTTATGGCGGTGGGTGTAGGAGAAAGACATCTCTATGGGGGAACTAAGTTTGACACAAGAGAGCTAAAAAAATGAGAGAGCATGTGTGAAAGATTTTTAAAAGAACTTCCCACTTTCCTTCCATTAGCTGTCAGGATCATTGTACAGTAACAGTGTAACCTACACTTGTTATAATATCTGTAGCAGAAGCTCATCTCAGGGATCTACACATATAGTGGGTGGTGCATACAGTATAATTTAAGACTAAATAAATAAAAATATGTTATGTTTAGCTGCTGTGGCATAGCCATATGGAAGGAATCAACACTTTGTAAGGGTGAGTGAGTTTTCCAGATGGAGAGCTTTGCACTTTTCAATTTTTAACTTTTTTTAGTCATATACAAATAATTTACAAATTGTGAATGCAATGTTAGGTGGAAGCGTTGTGTAGCATAAGTGTAGTGGTTAGCACTGTCGCCTTGCACCTCCAGGGTCCGTGTTTGATTCCCATCTCTGTGTGCATAGAGTTTGCATGTTCTCCCCGTGCTTGGTGGGTTTTCTCTGAGTACTCCGGTTTTCTCCCAGAGTCCAAAGACATGTAGGTTAGTTTAATTGGCATTCTCAAATTACCCATAGTGTGTAAATGAGTGTGTGAGTGTGTGTATGTGTGTGCCCTGCGATGGATTGGCACCCTGTCCAGGGTATACCCCGCCTCGAGCCCTATGTCTCCTGGGATATAATTATAATTTAAGATGTTTACTTTAAGAGGGCCAAGTTAAAAATTAGCACAAGCCTGCTAATTGCTTATAAAAAGGGTTTTACAGACTGTTAGCTGTGGCTCTCAAGAGCAAGCTAAATACTAAAGTTTAATATGGGCCAAGATCATATATAAATTCATGTTACAAGAACAATAACAGGATTAAAAATGTTGAAAAAATGTTTCAAGTAAACATACCATTGCGATATAAGTTGTCAATTCAAAACTTAATTGATTAACATAATGGTGGTGATTATTATATAAGCAGTAGCAGTGAAAGGGACAGGGGTAGCTCATTGATTAACATGTAGGACTACTGATCTTGGGCTCTTGTCCAAGGCCCTCAGATGTATAATGAGATAAATATACAAACTCTAAATGTGCCTGCAATAACGCTTAAGCTTCTCCTGAGATCCAGATTCTACTGTTGTGTACAGTACATTGTAATTTCTCCTCACTGATTGTCTCCATTAGCAGTGATAACTATTAACTTTTTCAAACATTTTTACCATTACTATTAGCATTTTCAAAACAGAAGAAAGTTCGGCAAAAGTAATACCCAATGGTCCTCATACGAGTTATACATTTTCAATCATGCTTTTATTTTGAAAGTTTCCTTGACCAGGTTGTTCCTCTGTTTATTTAGATCTTGCAGTTCCTACACTTCAGGTGCGTTCCAAATGGCCTGAAGCACCTTGCAAAGTATACTGCACAGGGTGTTCAGCCCTCTTAACTTTGATTCCAAACAGCAGGGAGTGAAAATGTTCAGTTCAAAGGGAACTGCAAACGGTGTAGGGAACGAGTGAACAACAGGTCTTCACTTCACCGGAAAAGTAAATAAAAAAATTCCCATAAGTCATTGCGTCTTGCTGGAGCGTGAAAAAAAGGAGCTCGAAAAAGGATTTATATATTTATTATGATTATTATCGAGAACATCATTGTTATGATTAACAATTTTTAATTAACAATAATTAAAAATTTTATTTAATCAGGAATCCTTAGTATTATATAGGAAAGTAATTTGTAATTTTTTTCTCTGTACATCAATTTAATCAATTATTATTAATCAATAATTTATTTACAAGTTATACACATTTCTACAGTGTGTTTTATAATAAATATTCAATATGTCCGTAGTGTGAAATTTCCACAGCAGCAGTGACAGGTATCCAAGGTGCTTATGTTACCATGGTAACGCATGGAGGAAAGGTGACTTTGCAGGGTGTTTCGAAGGGTGGAGTTTTGTCGAGGGAAATTCCCTTTACCGACATTCCCTGCAAACGGAGAAGGGAGTAGGGAGCACCCTGTGAGGTACACTTTGGAATGGAATGCAGCTTTTGTCTGTGTTGGCACCATTACTTTCTGGCCATACCCACACTCACCTGCATCCTGTTTCTGCTCCCCTTAGTATTTTAACTCTTGTTCCTTGTTTCACTCCTTGCCAGATTGTCTTTCAACCGCAATGCATCTGACTCAACCGCCTTGATACTTTTTTGACCACGCTGTATTGACTTTGATCGTATATGCTCCTGCCTATGCTGGTGACTGCATTCTTTGCTGTTTGTAATGGTCTGTCACCAAGACCTCATGTGATTGAAATTAATGCTAATGATTCTGCCTTAGCTCTTGTGGCTAAAGACAAAATCAGCATTTTAATAGATGCTAGTGGTAAAGATTATGTTCACTAGGGTCCGTATTCACAAAACTTCTTAAGCCTAAAAGTTGTTCCTAGTGACGAAATTCCGAGAAAATTCTTAGAATTATGACACTTACTTAGAATTTCTCCTTAAATTTAGGACTAAATCTTAGTAAAGGTAAAAATGATTCACGAAACATCTTATCCCTAAAAACAGCTCCTAAGCTAAAAATTGTTAAGAGTAGAGATGAGAACTTTTGAGAGGCTTAAGAGTTTCTATAGCAGAGGACAAAATGGCAGAAAGAATTGCTCTTCTATCCAATTTCTACCTCTCTACCTCTCTTGGAGTGTTGACTACTGTTAGGTTTAAATAAAAAAAGAAGTTTTAAGCTAAGAAAATAAGAGTTATTTCTTGTTGTGTTCGCCGCACCTTGATACACTTACCGGTCCGGGCGGGATCGACCGGGAGAGAAAACCACATACACACACAGGCATGATGTCTGAAGATCTTTGCTTATTCTCAGCAAAGAGAGCACATTTAAATAGTGATACGTCATAAGAACCAGTCATTAACATGTCAGTCCTAGATGGACCCTGAGACAGACAGGTGAGAGGAGATACATTTGCATTCTCCTGATTAAACAAAAGGGTTCTAGCGGGCAAGAGCCATTTGGATGTATCCTCGTCTGGGTACAGGATATAGAAGGTGTTACTGCATAAGTCACAGGGAAGCACAGTGAGGGTTCTGTTCTCAAGGCACAGAAATCTTCTTATTAGATTACAATGTCTTACAATATTATAAAACCTTACAACTACATACCATCCAAAAGTGCAACTTACACAGACTGTCCTGTGAATTGGTAAAAGGTAAGCCATTTTGCTCCCATCAATCTAAAATGGATTACAAGTAATAAAATCAGTATGGTAAATTAATGTAAGAACTTAAAAATTGTAACTACTGGATGGAAATTGGTTGCTTCAAAATTAGACACATTTTCAACATTTGGCTGTTTAATTATCTTTAAGATATTTAGCCTATAACAGAAACTTTGCATAAAGTAGCCTGTAGTTATGATTTATACAATTTCTTTATATACAAACATTATGATTTCACTGTCTGTCCTATTATCATATATTCTATTTTTACAAAGAGCGCATTTTAAGACCTTTACAAATTCTTTTATTAACTATTCACACTCCTTGAATTGCTGCGTCATCCCTAGCAACGGGGTCAACCACACCTCCTCACTAAGATAAAGGTTTTTCTACTTTCCTAAATCACTTTTAGTCTAGGATTCCCAGCTAGGACTTTATAAGCCAAGATATGAGCTCTCTGAGAGAATTTTAACAAGCTTTGTGAATACGGGCCCTGGTTTTTTCTGGTTCTTGTTCTAGTGAACTATATGAGGATATGCTTTTTCAGATTGCTGCCACAGAAAGAGCATAGCACCGCTAAAGGCTGCCGTTACCCCGAGCTCCCCATGGCAAAACAATCTCTCTTAAATGGGGATTAAGTGTCTTTACAGTAATGACGACTATGATGAAGTATTGAAGTCGTGTCCGTACTGACCGTTTCTCTCAACAAGAGTCATGTAGCGGTACAATAACCAGCTGAGCATCTCTAAAACAAGTCCTTATACTGTACACGATGTGATTCGGGAGGGTTATCGCTACTTTCATGTTGTCAACATCCATCATATTCCACAAAAAACATATTTTTAAACACTGGCGATGCAAACTTTCTCAAATCCTTGCTGGGTTTGTGTGTGTGTGTGTGTGTGTGTGTGTGTGTGTGTGTGTGTATATGACCTGCAAGGACACCTGTATTCAGTGCTTTAGCAGAGTGCAGCTGCTGGAAGCGATCACTGAGTGCAGATTGTTCCAGATCTCCTCCTCTCTGTACGTTTGCCTAAACACAGAGCTCAGGCTCAACGCTACACGGCATTTCAGTGATGGAGGATCTGAAAGTTCTGCTTCATGCTGCTGTGATGGAGTTTAAATCTGAACTGAACTCCTGCAGTGAGGAGGACTTCAGTGACAACGAGGCGAGCCCTACAGAGTAATTTCACAGATGGATTTCATAGATGCTGTTGGAATTACTGCAGTGTGTGTGTGTGTGTGTGTGTGTGTGTGTGTGTGTGTGTGTGTTTAGAGATGAATGGGTAACTTGTCTTGTCTAAGTAACACCTGAACTGTGTTAACCTTTTTATGCTGTGAAGAGTGATAATTTATGAATATATTTTTAGGATGGTGGTCATTTTATAAATTGTCATCATTTTCAGCATATTTTTATTATAATTCATTTAGTCCAGTGTATATAAGTTCCTTTTTTTTGGGGGGGGGGTATTTTGCACATATAAATAAATATAATACAGAAAATGTGTGTGCCAAGGAAGCTACTTCTAAAGTTTATGCACCGTGGAAGTGACCAGTCTTGATTTCCTAAAAGTTTCAAGTTGCTGACTTTAGCCATTTTGGAGAGATGATTTTTATGTGCACCCCCAAAAAACCAGTCTCACTTTAAACAATAATAGATAAAAATGCTAATTATTTATATTTGGGTATTGATAGTAAAATTGGTATAAGTTTCAAGAAGCATGTGACCCGTAAAATAGTTGCTTAAATTGTTTCTTGGTAAACGCTTAAAAATGTGTAGTGTCCGTAATAATGTAAAAAAAAATTTCACAATATCTTAATACACTTTTTCAGGTTTATGTTTTTTCATGTAAAATCTAAATTGGCCAAGTTTCACCTGAATAAGAGTTAAGATCATTGAAAGATTTGAGTTAAAAAAAAAGATCAGTATTACTACATAAAAGGAATGTTTGAAATTATATAAGGAACATGAAATTATACCTTGCAAATATGTTTTTTATCTGAAAAAATATATAAATGTGTATGCATATTTACAAAAAATTAAGCATGGATTGGAAGATAAGAAGCATTAAGTATTATGAAATATGTATTATTAATAGGTTATTATAATTAATAATAATGATAATAATATGTATTATTATGTATTACAAGTATTATGAAAAATGATGTTATAAGATCCTATCTGAAAATTCACTTTTTCACCTACAGTAGATGAGACACTTTTTAGCATCGATATCCTGTTTTGGCCATTTTGTCCAAGTCTGTATTCACAAACAAAATGTCTTTTTATATAACTTTTATATTACCAACTTTTGTTTTTGTCGACTGCAGTCCTCTTCCACAGACAGGATCACATGCCACATTTTCACTGCACCCTAATAAAGTGATCTCCGCACGGTGCTCCGGCTCAGAAATTAATCGAGTGTCAAACAGATTTGACGGCATGCGACTGATGTGTTGTCGTTTTATGTTTCCGCAGAGAAGACGTTAGAACGGCCAATGTCATTGCTGCTGAGGCTGTCACTTGCCTGGTCATCGACAGAGAGTGAGTAACATCCCTTCATCTGTCTTTGCATCTGTGTTCTCATTGCCATGATGACTCTATTAATCTTTTATGCAATTAGAAAGGTTTATTAACATCCTGCAACAAAGTACAAAGACGAACGACATTAACTAAAAACACAGGAACGGTGAGTTCTTCTATAAAGCGCTGCCGCATATGAGAGTACCTGGAGCTTTATGGTTCTCCGGCGTCCAGGGACTTGAAACCTGCAGCTTGTCTGACTTGTCTGAGGTGTGTGTGCTGCTTAAAATTCACAACCCCACCACCACCGACAAGGAGCGTGCTCTTCAGGAAAACAGCGGTGACTATGCTCCCACTGGCTATTCGTTTTGAACGCTGTATATCGGTGTTGACAGGTGGTTACGCAACACGAGTGGAACCGGTGCATGGCCGTAGTCTGATGTCTGGACTGTGGGACGTCTCGGGGATGTTGAGTCTGTACATGTCCACAGAGCTATGATGTATAAATCACAGTCACACCTCTATGAGGTCAACTTGGCTCTCAAGTCTAGCAATGCTTGTGGAACCTGATTGAACAAGCCTTTTGTTTCCGAAACAGAGTATAAAGTATATATTACGAGGACAATATAACAGAACACAGCTATGAGGGTAAAAATACCTTTATTTCTCTATATAATCGTCTGCTACACTAATGCACTTATCCCAGTGTTTCACTAGTCCTTGGATACCATCAAGGTAGAAAGTTTCCTCAGTACACTGCTAGACGCATGAACGGACTGGCTGCTTGATGTCTGAAACCCTGGCCTCCCAGGAACTCCTAATGTCCCAAACATGTGGCTTGGAGCGAGGTCAGGACTGTACGGGGGACGTGGCAATAACTCCCAGTCAAGTTCCTGTAAATAAGCAAGCTGCGTGTCATAAATGATTGTGTTTTCAATCAGTATTCAGGATCCGGCGCTGAATGTTAATAGAAACAAGTGCAGTGGGCTCAGAGCATTTTTAAGAAGGCCATCATATAATAGGATAATCATTCACGGATGTACGGCCTTTAAAATGTTTGCGCCAGTCAAATATTTTATGTGGCTGAGAGTCTCATCACCGTCCTGTTCTTGAAGTCTTCTGTAAATGTCAGTCAATCAGCTTCCTTCACAAGTAATCTCATCGCGAGTCCCGGTTTGACTTGAACGCCCCTGATATTATACTGGGGTGCGGCCAAAAGTGCCACTAGTCAAGGATTAATCTATCGCAATTATTTAAGAAAGAGTAGACTAAGGAAGAATACAATAGGGTGAAATACTCGTGTATCTTCCGTCAAAACGATTTGCCAATGAGTGCAAGGTTTTATTTATCATACTTTTTAACCATTTACAGTCACCTCTCGACACTTCTAGTCATTTTGCCAAGAATGCATCGAGATTTTCTCATCCTAGAATCCATCAGCACTAACATCCTTACAGAACACTCCACTATATCGATAATTATAGATTATTATTCATTAAAACAGCAACCCATTTCTTAATCTGTTTACTGCTAGTCGTGGATTTATGTGGCTCATCTACCAAAGAAGTCCTTTTGTACGAGCTGTTGCTATAGAAACACTACCGTATCAGAACAAACACTTGGATGTAAACCTTGTAAATTATTTATGTTACAATTAATCAGAATTATTTATATTTGGGAATATAACAGAATGGTGATCCACTGTATTTAACAGTAAGGTTCAGTATTGAATGTGTATTTCAATACTTGTGATGGAATTATTTTGTTGCCTGTAAGCTGAGGATTATATTCTCCAGTGTACCGTACAGTAGGTGTAAAGTGGGCCTGAAGGCTTTGGCCACACACATCCAGACCTAAACACATGCTCTCAGGTCATGTGGGAGAGACAGTCTGTGTTCTGACGTTTTTACTCTATTACATACTACATGATTTTTCATGGCTTATATGTCGGCATGTTTGAAATGATATCCTTCGTCACAATAGTTAAACATACTACTATTAATACAGTCTCAAAGATTATACGGTCACACATATTATACTATAGAACTGATAACAGGAACCAAAAAAATGTATGATCAATGACACAGAGGCTTAGTGGTTAGCACTGTCGCCTTGCACCTCCAGGTACTGGGTTCGATTCCCGCATCAGGGTTTGCGCGTGCTTGGTGGCGCGCTTTCCTCCACGTTCTCCGGTTTCCTCCCACAATCCAGGCCACCCGTGACCCTGTATACAGGACGATGTCAGAGTGAGTGATAAATGGCTCGACAGTAAAAGAAAATTTTGAGCTACATTAAAACTATTCAGTCCATATTCTTTGTTCCTAAAAGATGGTGCTGATGGATTATCGGTTGAACTGTTTTCAATCACTATTCTGGCTTTAAAAAAAATTGTTGTTATTATTATTAACTTGAGCATTAATTTAAGTAAGGAGCTTGTGTTGTTGACCGTCACTCCATTCTTTGGGCAGTACCTTTTAATCCAATCTCCATACATAACAAATTTTCAACATTTTTACCCATATAGAAGATCAAAGTCTTTTTGCTATTCAGTGTTATCTTTCAAAAAAAAAAAATATAGAGGCAGTTAATTGCGAGGGCTTTATTGCATCCCCTGCTCTTCCTTAGTAGCTCTGTAGTCATTACAGTGTTGTATTGGTGCTATGCGGCAAAGGATTCTCTTTGTAGGTCCATGGCCACTGGTTCATGGCTCCCTAATAGACTTTCTCAGCATAGCGTCAGGCTGCGGTACACTTTAATCAAGAGAGAGGTGTTCTTTAAAAAGAGAGAAGTTCTCCTCTGTAATAAAACACCAGCGTTGCATGCTATTATAGAAATAAAATCAGTGACAGGCTGCTGTTACTACCCTGTGGACAATTTGAGTTATTCAATTATTTAGGATGTACACTTTGTCCATTTGTAGTAAGGTTTACTATTGGGGAACATCCATGAAAAAGGTTCTTTATGAAAGGCATGGAGGCGGCAGCACCAGGGGTCGTCGCTATCGCACCTTTAATCCAGTAACAGAGGTAGCGATGGGGCGATTTGTGAAAAGGGACACTTCCATTGCAGGACAGGTGTCTGATGTCTTGTGATGTGATGTTGACACGCTTTGGGGAGGTAAACAGTTAGTAGCTAACCGACAGATATCTTTTATATAGGGGTAGTCAGACGTACACAATGCATTTAAATAGTGCTAAAGCTGACGTCCATCAAGAACAATGAACTAAAGCATCCACTGAAGTGCACTTGACAGCCTTGGGACGATTCTAATAAAAATAATTATTTTTTTAAATAATTAAATCCCAAAATCTGCTTTATGATTAATTGATTGCAAGAATCTGGTTTCATCTATGATTGGGTCAACAAAGCTCTAAAATAGGAGCGTGAACACAGGACAGTTAAGAACCTCATCAGTGAGAAATGTCCGTTTCAGACAGCGAGCGCCAAACAAAGCATTTCCACACTCAGTTAACCCACCCTTGTTGTTTTAAATGCAGCGGGTATGAAGTGTATTTCTGACCCGTGTGGTGCATGTGCAGTCACACCAGATGCCGATACTGATTTGGTAAACACCACGATTACTCTGAGCCCGGAAAGCTATGCGCTGCTTGAAATCACACACTGAGGCGGCTTAGCGAAAAATGTGTGGCTCTGCGTGAATTGCAAAGTGCAACACTAAAGGGGGTCTTATTACCTTTACATGTAAGAAAGAGGATTATGTCAGGTACCGAGGAATACACAACCCTGTCCTGAAAATTTACAGCTGAATCTGGAGACATTAGCAGTTATGCATAAATAGATTATAATTATATAAGTTCCTGTGTAAGATGTTACCAATGAAATGTTAAAATGTTAATACAAAGGTAGTAATATTAAGTAGCAGTTTTTTTCTTTTCCGAAGCTGTTAAGCAGGTGTGATTTAGAATAAAATTTAAAGCGTGAAAATGCATTATGCATGAGATAAAGACGGTGGTGGTGATGATGATGATGATGATGATATGTACTGGCATGTATGATGAATAAGACACAGTTCTGTTAACAAAAAGAAACTCTATGTGGTGTTGAGTCACAATCATGTGTTCTCTCTCTCTCTCTCTCTCTCTCTCTCTCTTTTTCTATGTTGCAGTTCATTTAAGCATTTGATTGGAGGTCTGGATGACGTCTCGAACAAAGGCTATGAGGAAGCTGGAGCCAAAGCGAAGTAAGTTCTAAACTTATTCTGTGGAAATAATTCACGCTAATATTCTTTACAGCAAATATACAGTGTATATATACATGCATTTACCTTATAGGTTCAATTTAATAATTTAAAATTATTTATAAGTTTAAAGTTCACAAGCTAAGCATCCATACTATATTAAAAGTATATATTAAAAAAAGGAATAATAAAATATGTACACATAATCAAATGGGGATAACACAGAAAGAGGAAAAAGGACATCCATAAAGAAACCATGAATGTCCAGATCTGTTGTGAATCCTAGTGAGAAACACTGCATCACATCACATGGATCCAAAGAAATCTCATTTCTCATTTATTAATATTTTACTTAATGAGTCTGGCTATGTGGTGTTCAGTTTGGGTCGAGACCAAGCATGAATTAATTGGTCTGCGTCTCTTATCTGTTTTAAATGTTTGGTTTCATATATGACCTGCTAGTGCCTCTGGTCATCTCTGAGACTCTAAGAAAAGAGCATTTAAATCTCACTGTGTGGTTCACAAATCTGTTTTTTTTTTTTTTTTTTTTTTTTTTTCAAAATGCAATTTTTTTTTAATTTTTTATTTCATTTAATTTTTTTTTTTTTTAGTTTGGACCCTACAACTACTCATGAACAACTGTGCTATTTATATCTTACATCTTACACTGTCTGGCCAAAATAAAAAAAATAATAAAACAGTCACAACACAGTCTGAAATTTCATTCCTCCACAATGTGGTGGCCAGTTCATGTGTGAAAATGCAATCCCAGACAGAGAGAAGATCTCTTTCACAATTTGAGTCCTGGAATATCCCTGTGCCATCAGAAAAAAAGTCCATAACCTGGTCATTCAGTACATTCCGGTCATCAGCTGACTTCATTTAATTGCCACATAACGTTGCTGAGCCTGGACCTGAAGTGAAGTGAAGCAACCCCAGATCATAACCCTGCCACCTGAGGCTTGTACAGTGGACACTATATTATGGGTGCATCGCTTCATGCGCTTCCCTTCTTACCCTGACACGCCCGTCAATCTGGACTCATCAGACCACACAAATTTTTCCATCCCCCCAAAGTCCAATCATTTATGCTCCCTATCACTCTGAAGCCTTTCTCCATTATTAGTGTCACTAATAAGTTCTTATAGACTCACAGCTGTTTACTTTTAATGCAGTGAGTTCTCATCACATTGTGTGGGAGAAAATGCTCTTATCTTACTGTTAAACATAGCTGTGATTTCTATTGTAGTTTTTTTTTTATGATGCATCCTCACCAAACTTAATTATTATTATTTTTTATCCACAAAGTTGACAGTTCCTCACTATCCTTTTTATAATGTCTCGGACAGTTCCTATTCCAATTCCAGCAAGTTCTGTTGTTTTCTTTGCTTGAAGCAGGCAAATAATTTAATCCAATCTGTTTAATGCTTCAAATATGCTGTATCAGTGTTCAGTTTTAAACCCAATGTGGAATAAACCAGAAGCACTAGGGGAAAGAATTAGTCATAGAAATGCCAGTACTGTCAGCATGGTCTGTTAATTCGACCCATTATTGTTTTCTGTTTGTATCTTTTCTCTACCACAAAATCAGCCTAATTAAATCATCGTGACCCTGACCAGAGTGATGAACTAATGCTGTGCATTAATATGATGATGAATATGTTCTGTTTTTCCTGCAAGCTTCATAGCTGCCTTATAGCTAAAGTCTGCATGAAAGTGAAAAAAAAACAAAAAAAACTTCCCACTGGCATGCCTTATTTTGTTGCTTCCTATGGGATCCTGGGCAAACTTAAGTCTCAGCAAGATGCCCATGAACCCTTCTGACAAGCTTTCTTAAATAAATCAGAAAGAAATCAGTGTGACTCCATCTAATATATGTAATTCTTTCTAGTTAGAACACATTCAGTTGATTTCTGAATACAGTATGTACTGAGATGTATTTGGAAACATCCCTACTGCATATCTTTAAATAAGATCATCAGCAGGTTGCTTTGTCAAAATTTACAGTGTGCAGGCGGTTTGAGTTGTTTAATAATTTGCTAACGGCAACCACTTGTAGTTTTAACCCTTAGCTCTGGGTCAGATTATATATATCAGGTTGATGTATATATAAAATCACAGTCTGAGGAAAAGCTTTGGAATATTTGACCCTGGAAATTGTTGGTATAAAAGCTCCCTCTTGTGGTTTTACTTAGTCATGTCATGCCATCGTCTCAGTTTCAGGAGATTGTGCAATCAATATCTGTCTAGACTTCATTTTGTGCCATTTCTTATTATCATTATTCAAGTTTAAAAGCCTTTTTTTTGTGATTTCAGCCGTAATGTGGTAGAGTTTTTTTTTTGTTTTTTTTCAAATCCTCTATTTGTGAATCAGACCTGAGCCCCTTTCTCATATGATCTGAGATCTAATACACATTTGATAATATGTATGGATGATATGTAAGGAACTGAGGCACCACGGTGGCTTAGTGGTTAGTAATATCGCCTCGCACCTCCGGGGTCTGGGAGTCTGTGTTGCATGTTCTCCCCGTGCTTGGTGGGTTTCGTTACCCACCTACCACTGTACTCCCGTTTTCTCCCACAAGTCCAAAGACATGCAGATTAGGCCAATTGGCATTCCCAAATTGCCCGCAGTGTGTGAATGAGCGTGTGTGCGCCCTGTGATGGATTGGCACCGCGTCCAGGTGTACCCCGTCTCTTCTTCATCACCATCATCTATACCAAGTTTTCATGGTGATTGATGAAAACTCATACGAACTTTCTTGAAACCAAGCTGGCACTTGGGGGACATTTCCAGGGACCGGTGCTTTTAAATTAAAAACGCTTAAGGATCCAAAGATCAACTGTCTTTTGCGATCTTAGTAAAAAGTCTGAACTGTGTAACGTATTGTGTAATGTAATCCCAGACGTGCGCGATTATAGCTGTTGATGATAATGTCATTTCTTCTTTAGCTCTGTAAATGAGTCATGTTTTCCTAGTGCTTATTCAGTCAGAGTTGTTTGTGTGTCTGTTCAGCTCCTCTTGTCTCATTAACAAGCTCAGTGTTGTGGAGAGTGCTCGAGAGATGCATGCGGTGAGAGCAATAAGCTTGTGTTAATGAACAAGCTGCTGCAACAATGCTTGTGCCTACAAGTGTCTAAACAGCCTTCAGGAGCACTGCTGATGAACTTTCGTTTGGTTCATTAGTTACTAGGATACGAGCTTGTTTGCTGGACGTGTTTTTCAATGTGGTTTTCTCCTTTGAACAACTCGGTTCCTTGTCCTTGTTATAGGTTTGTTTACAGGGTGTCAGTGATTTACCACCAGATTTTATTCAAGTGCATAATTTCACACAAACACACCCACCTGTCGATGTGGTTTATAATTGCACATTCAATACTTTGTGTAAAGCCAAGCATTGATCTCATGTTATCCCCAGCTGGAATCTTGGCTCGGTCAAGCTGTCTGAATATAGAGTAGACCCAGATCGGTTACCTTTGTACTCGGCTATAGTGGGAATTAGGGATGTTCTTTTCTGGACACATGTAAACAGGGGAGACACCTGACGCAGAGTTCTTGTAGCTGGTGAAAAAAATAAGCCTCATGAAATTGACTATATAATTGTGATGGAAAAACATTGAAGAAAAATATCTGTTTTGCATTCCAGAGCTGTACTTGGATTGCGTAATGATCAGCCGGAAAACTGACACATTAATCCCAGATTAAACCAAAAGACAGACCATATTTGTAATTTAACATTGACAGTTTGTCATTAACATTTTAGATTACGGTTCCCTTGACTGGTATTATTTTTATATATATAAATCAGAACTGGTGACAGGATCATGGGCACCCAAGGCTCACCCATGCCTGCGGGGATCAAAGCCTGCCTTTCTGGTTTGATCCCATAGAAAAGTCAATGCGACAAATAACTGCAAAAGTAAACGTTGACCATGAAAAAAAGACACCAGAACACCCAGTGCACCACAGCCACAAAAAGCCCAAGGCCACCGACCCGTTCCCCAGATCCCTATCCGATCGAGAACACATGAGATACACCAAGCTGCTGCAATAAGCAAACAAGTGCCGTCCACGCAGGCCCCATGGTGCCAACCACCGCAGCATTCCCCAGAGGTCTTGTATAGTTTTACCCCGACAGGCCAGAGCCGGCTCAGTGCCCTGGGGGAACCCAAAACCTGGATGGTATTAAAGTTAATGCGAATTATCATGTCTGTGGTTGTTAAGGGACAAAATTTTGCACCGAGGTCACATGTTAAAAAGTTATTTAGAGATCAGATTTCAGTGAAGTCTCATAAAAATACATTTAGTAACATGCTGTAATTTAATATTTCTTAAATTATTTTTAGTCAGGAACTGAATTAACAACCTGCGTGTGTGTGTGTGTGTGTCTGTTATATTATGCATTTATACAAACATCACTTAATGTTACTTTCTTATTTTGTTAAAATTACTTATGGTTTAATAATGGAAAATTTGATGTCTATATATGTTAAATAATGCTAAGAATAATGTCTCCCCAAAAAATTATAATGCCAAGCATACAGATTTGTTAAGCCCTGAGAGCTGAATGAATGAGTGTATTTAAGTTAATGCATAAAAATGCTATCTTGGTTTGCTGTGTTACTGAAATCAGATTCCAAAACACAACTTATAAACACCCTACAGTGAGTTGGCACGGCATCCAGGGTGTCCCCTGCCATGTGTCCTAAGTTCCCTGGGAAAGACTCCATGTCCTCTGCAACTCTACAAGAAATAAGATATGGAAAATGAACGAATGAATGAACTAATAAACGGTGGAATGTATATATAAACATTCCCAGCCCTATTCCGGTGACAGTTTCATACAAAGGCCAACAGATAAAGAGTACAGATTCAGCTATTTTTAGTGTAATATAAATACTCTGGAGGCTGCTTGCTAGGAGTTTACATCTAGGAGAGAACAATGTCCAGCATGCATCTACTGCCACCTATTGGATGCAGAGCAATAATACACCATGGGTATTCAGGGAAGAGCAAGGATCATAGACATGGCAGAACTTTTTTTATTTGTTACAGAATAGATTAAATTTTAATTAATTTATTTATTGTTATGTATATAGGTGAAAAATTCAAAAAATTGGAATATCGTGCAAAAGTTAATTTATTTCAGTAATGCAACTTAAAAGGTCAAACTAATATATGAGAGACTCATTACATGCAAAAATAAAGCAAGATAGTTTAAGCCATGATCTGTCATAATTGAGATGATTATGGCATACAGCTAATAAAAACACCAAATCCACAATCTCAGAAAATTAGAATATTGGGAAAAGGTTCAATATTCTAGGCTCAAAGTGTCTCACACTAATCAGCTAATTAAGCCATAACACCTGCAAAGGGTTCCTGAGCCTTTAAATGGTCTCTCAGTCTGATTCAGTAGG
>JAOVVB010267500.1:0-18466 GCA_028570985.1 Heterobranchus longifilis | reverse complement strand
CTGTGTGTCTGTGTGTCTGTGTGTGTGTGTGTGTGTGTGTGTCTGTGTGTGTGTGTGTCTCTTACCTCTGCTTCTATTTCAGCCTGTCTCTTTTCCAGCAGCTTGGCCACCACCATGGCCCGGTGTCTGCCGGAGCGCTTACAGCACACGGCCCATTCACAAAGCAAGGTCACCACCGCATCATCATCTGGTGACATCTGCACAGAAACATGCGTTATGAGACAATACGGCTAAAAATAGAAGCTTGTGGCCACATTTTATAAGCAGATGATCAGTTATTATCACATGGTATCAGCACAGCAGAACAGAAGGTAACACTGACTTTTAATACATTTATATCTCAGGATTTACAGGGTTTTTTTTCATGCTTTATACAAACAGAGAGCTGAGGGGAATCAATCCTTACCTCATGGCCATCTTTACTCTGACCTGACCCGAATATTCGGTTGTACAGGGAATCCAGTGAGTTGTTAAAGTCAGACTTCTCAAAGCTGTGGTTGTCTAAAACCTCCAGCGTGTGGAGAACCCTCCCGATGGTGAAGCCTGGCAACACATAACAGAAATCACCTCAAACACCGACCTTGCTGTATGAGCTGTAAACGGGCCGTCTGCAGAGATAAAGGAACAGTTTTCTAACCTGCCGTGGTCTCCTGACATTTGTCAAACGACCACCTGAACTCCACCGCCTGGCCTCGCTCCTTCACTTGCTCCTCGATTTCTCTCAACTTTGTACGAACCTGCGGTGGAAGAAAAGGCGAGAAAACATTATCCTGACGTCTCGCGAAAAAACGACGAAAGAAAAAAGCATCACGACGCATTTGTGCTGCAAACACAGATTTATAAGTCCTCTTGGAATGCATTCAGTAGATAACGATGTCATAATGTGGTATAAATTCTTACTACTAGCTTTGAGTTAAGATTTTTTTGTGAAACTACTTAATGCGATGGAGAAAAGAATGACTCAAACAGTTTGAAAGCTGGAATCCTGGAGGAAGTATTTAACATGATTTAAATCAGATTTTATTTTAATTAAACCAATAGTATTGCATACATTCCTCTTAATTTCTTACCTAAGTGTTATTAGCTGTTATTTCTTGCAGAAGTGAAGATAAAGAGAAGCTTTGGGACATTATTATACATGTAAGTATACATGTGCGCTGCAAGACCAACCACCCCATTTTTCCCTCTCCCTCCTTTTTGCCTTTCTTTTCTTTTCTTTTCTTTTCCTTTCTTTTCTTTGAATCACTTTTATGTACATAACATGAATGGATGTGTGTACGTACGTATAAATGTAAACATACAGAGTTCACACAGCTTTTTAAGAGTAAAGTTCAAGAATTTTCAAGGTACCTAAACCAAAAATGTCCAGACTCTCGGAGCCTTAATCATCACATCTGAATCGTTACTATAAATGCAATTTCAAAAAATTAAATTGACAGAACTCCTTTATACCCACAGCAATCAATATATATGGTCACTTTGTTTATTTTAGCAGCTGTTCATATTAACTTTGATTTTATGTTTTGGTTATGCTTATTTAAAGCTTGCTAATTTCCTGAGTAAGAGGACTTAACTGGCTCCACTCCAAAGCCATTATTTATATTTTTTTGTTAGCCAGCCATTTGTCATTAAAGCGACAGCCTGGCATGTTGCTAGAGCGCTAACAAAATCCACCTGTTCTTTGGTAGCTACCTTCAACGTGCATGCACGCACAAAGGTCAGAGGACACGTGCACATTCTGAGAGCAGATGGTCTATAATATATGTTACATATATTAATGTGTGTATGTACATATCTGCTTGTGTAGGAGTATACAATATGTATGTTTGGCTCTGAATAGCAAAAAATGGAATGTGATGGGAAAAAGCTGTTACCCTGCATTGCTTTTATAAAAAGTTAAGCTGTGTAAATAATAGAAACCCCCTACAGTTGGCAGGGATGGAGGTACCTGCTGTGTGAAGGCAGTATTGCCCCCTGGCATAGGTAAGCTGGACGGAGCGATGGGCAGGAGGTCCAGAGGGGAACCAGTTTTGTTTCTGCTGTCTGTTAGAGAGTAATGCCACACCAGAGCACTGGGACAACACAGCACTATGCTCTGATGGCACAATAACAAGACACAAATAACAAAGAAAAAATACAATTAATAAGTGAACAATTTGAAGTCTCCGCTTACATTTTATATTCCCTGTATCAATTATGTATCAGTCTTAAAATGAGCACTTTATACCTGCAGCATGCAGCTGAGCCCGAACACCAGGGGCCTGTGCTGAGGGCAGATGTAGAAGTCTGTGAAAGCTGTCTGCGGCTGGTTGCCTCCTGCCGGCTGCGAGGTCGGAGTGGGGGGCAGGGCGTTGCCTTGCTGCGTCAACATGCCATGGGCTGGATGCCCTCCTGTGCCGGGGCCCAGGCTCCCGTCGCTTAGCAACAGGTTGAGGCGCCGTGTGCAGAAGTAAGCCAGTCTCCGTGACAAGTAAGCCGACTGTACAAATTCCCCTGAGTACTGCAAGGGAGATTCACAGCATTACAGACAGCACTCAGTGTCCATTAACATCAGTCAACTTTGGAAATAGAAACAAAATGAGGGGCCGTCTGTCAGCAAAGGTCACCAAAGTGGACAAAGACACACAAATGGTTTGTGATAAATTGTTGACAGCTGTAGAAGCTCGTCATAACACAGAGTGTGTGTGACTGTGTACAGCTGCAGGACTGCATGTTTCCTACAAAAAAAAGAAGCAATTCTTCCAAACCATGAGTGATGTGAGGCAGAGGTAGAGACGGTGAGATGATAATGAATGGATAGAGGGGGGGGGGTGTACCTGTAGTAAAAGCGGCAGCAGAAGTCTGAGAAGCTCATCTTCACCAGGTCGGACTTTCTCAAAACACTCCAGAACCCACGTCAGGAACTCATGTCTGTCCAACATGCCATCCTGAACACAGCAACACAAGTGCATCTCAGTGTCAGGTAGATAATTACAGTGATTAACCCTCTGAACTCCACAGCCCGCTGACAGCTTTGAAAGGCATGTTTTTTTTTTTAATTGCCAAAATGGCACCGTTTATAGCCATAAACTGTAAAAACAGCAATTATTGTCGGATTTTTAACTTTCCAACAGCCCTTGCAGGAATCATGTGTAACAAACGCTTCTGTCGGGAAAAATAACCAAATCTAAGCTTAAAATAATGTTAGTTAATCAAAATCACTTTATTCTACATGTCTCATTTAACATTTTGTCAAAAATAAAACCGTTTGCACGAACCAGATCATGTAAAAAAAACAAAACATTAAATTCTGCACTCCTCCTCAGCGCAACAGTCAAGCCATGAATCTTTGTTGTTACTGTTGTTATAATGTTCATTTACAATTTAAAAAAATGGCTCGGCTGAGACCAACAGTCACGTTTACAGCTGTTTACAGAGACGTTGTAAAAATGTAAATAGTTCGATATGTATAAAATGGGCAAATGGAAAAATGTTGTATATATAGATTCAATTTTATTCTAAGTTTTGTAAAATAAATTGTCTGTGTTTTTATGATTTATGGATTTAAACGGCACAAAATTCTCCAGAGTTCTCCATTCTTCTAGATTGTGCAGGACTTTATGTTGCAGTGAAAAATGAGGCCACGGTGAGTGAAATGTGACAGGAGCTAAAAAAAACACCCAGCTTGGGGTTCAGAGGGTTAATGTGCAGCTAGAATTAATTAATTCATGGATTCATGGAGTGAAATATGCAGCGATCTCCTTTTTCACTTCAAGGAATCAGGCAGCATCAAAGTGTTGGAGAACTTAATCAGACATTACTAATTCCTTATCTGAAGTACTCTCCCCAAATGTAATGTGGTTGTTTTATTCATCACTCATAGAGAAAATTAATCATATTACTTTGTTGTTCGCAATTTTTATGGCAGACGTGCAACAAGTCTCAATTAATGCCAGTAACACTGTGTACCCAAAGATCCATTGTGGTGCATTTACACTCCTGTGTTACTGGAAAAGTTGATGTGATTGCAGTAACATATTACTGTAACATGTGAACTGACCTGAAACATGAACATGGCTAGCTTCTCGTTGTATTCCCACTGCTTCATGGCCGTGTCCACGTCAGCAGGCGTGGCCGGCAGCGGCGAGCTGCAGCCCTGACTGGGAAACTGTCTGTAAAACTCAGCCACCTTCTGAAGCTGCTCCCACAGGTACTTGGTAATAATCTGAGTCCATTCTACACACACAAACACACAAATGCATCTTAAAGCAACAGAAACTGAATAAATGGCAGAACGTATTAAGCACCTTTCCACACATGCACTGCAACCCTAAACGTATCGAGACATCGCCGGGAAGAGCTGTGTGTGAGAACGCAAATGTCCCAATCATTAGGACGTTACACAGACTTTACTCTACCGGAAAAACAAAGTCTGTGTAACGTCCGACTGAGCCCACGTGAGAATAGAGCCGCTCAACGTCCGGAGAATTCACAGCGAGCGAGTGGGCGTGTTGATGACGTTTCTGTCGTGCGTCTGGAGCGAAAAAAACAAACAAACATCTGACTGTGAAGAAGAAGAAGAAGGGTCATTTAGACAAAGACGCCAACGAAAATGTCTAACTGGAGAGATGACAGATTCGGGAACTTCTGTCGGTCAGGCCTGATGTCGAAATCATCAGACAAATTCAAGGAACGACAAAACAAAACTTGTTTTCAGGGTTTGCACAGGTTTTTCAGAGTAAAATTCAAGTACTTTCAAGGTACCTCAAACACAAAACTGTCTAAAAGCCTTTATCATCACATCAGTGTAACTGCAAAAATAAAGTTTACAGAATTCCACTGTAACCACAGTAATCAATGTCTATTGCCATTGTGTTTATTTTACCAGCTGTTCATATTAACTGTGTATGTTTTGATGATGATTATTTAACGCTGGGTTAGTTAGTCTGGTGTGAGACAACAAATACATATTTCAAATATTAAAATATTGTTGGTTTACATGAGCGATTGTGTAGATGAAAAACACCATCTTATGTTAAAAACCAAGCATTTTTCAATGAGTATATATTCAAATTCAAGCATATTCCTCACCTTGAAAACATAACGGTTAAAATTAAGCATATTCCAAACTTTCGAGACTTTGTACGAACCCTGTCGGTTGTTTATGACCAAATAAGAACCGGCTACGTGACCGCGGTGTAATCCGCATTATGTCGTGCCTCCTGCACGTTCTATCCAGGCGCCACCCTTCGCCTAAACCTAAACGAGTATTTCAAGTCAGTGAGAACGCATCTGACACAGACAATCTTCTGTCGTGTGCTACATGTGAAAGGACAACTCTGGACCGTGTCCCGACCCGTTTCTCCAGACATTGTTCGGAGTTCATATGAGAAAACTGCTTTATACTCAAAGAATTCTCATCATCCCATAGAAGAAAGCATATCATTTTTAATCATCTTTAACCAAAAGAGCACACGACTCAAAACAGATCTATCACAACACACACACACACTGCTTCATCAACAATTAACGTCGCTGGCTCACCTATACAAGGATCAATCACATGCCTCTTCTTGACTTTAGTTTCTGTGATGGCTGCGTGATACGCACAGGTCATCTTGATCATCCACGCTGAACGCATGACAGGGACTGAGTACTTGGCCAAGTATCCAAAAACCTCCTCCTTTTTGCTAAAGATTGGAACCTGTGACAAAGACATTGCATGTGCATCAGTAATGTTGAGTGAAACGATGCAAACACCCAGAATATTTCCCAAAACAACACAAATGTCAAGAAAAAAGAACCCCAGCCAGAAACACAAGGTCAAAGTAATTTATTAAAATGTTTTAGTATCACAAGAAGTATCACAATGATTGAAACTTTGCTTACAATACAGTCAAAGATGCTAAATAAAAACCATGGGATAAACCATATATATTGAGTGTACATGCTATTTCTAAATGATGTAAATACAGAAACCATCAGAAGCCTGTTGCAATAAAATAAACATTTTGCTAGATTTCCTTTCCAGCACTGCCTGTTCTGTTGAAAATTAATGCACTAGAAGAACTGCATGCATGAAGTTCACAACTTCAATTAACATCTGCTATGTTTCCCTGATGTCTCTTCTTCTGTGGTCTGAATGAAGTAGCTGAGGAGAAACCTGGAGTAGGTGTACTTCTGGAAAAGTGATCTGTCAAAGTCATTAAAGAACAAAGTTATAAAACATTCATTGTAGTGAGAAAACAATGAAATATGTATGTACCAATACAAGCAGGAATAACAAACAATACATAAACAAAGTCATTTCATACATTTATGAATAGAAAGCTCCCCTTTAAATTTAATCTGATGTATTCAATATTTAAGACCTATTTGCTGCCACTTGTAAGAGCACTTACAGAGGAAACCGTATGTTGTGAGAGAATTAAAAAAAACACCTTACCAGACAATCAATAAATAATAGGTTTCCAAGTTTTAAAAAAAAACACCAATAAAACCTGTTTCCACTAACAAACAATGGCATTTGTTGTGCTTTGGGTCAATACACCCAAACAAGACAAAGAATCGACTTGTTTTAAACAGAAGCATCAATTGGGCTGTTTTAACGAGGAAATAAAAAAACACTGCATTACTTACATTTTCTGCACTGTTCTTCTTTTGTGATGTTGAATTGAATCGTCCAGGAGATTTCTGCACAGTTTGGGGACTCTTTCATCGCCATGGCCTTTCGTTCTCTTCTTGGCTTTCACACAACTGACGTGTACATTTCTCCAAGCGGTGATATACACATCAGGATCCTCCACACCTAATCTGTTAGCTACTTCTGCCCAGGCAGCAAACGTTTATCGAGCCTTGCCAAACCACAATAAGCGAAGCTAAATTTGTGGGCCAACGTCTCAAAAATATGAGGTGTTCGCACAGTTAATTTAAACACGCACTGATACATCTGCATTCTATGAGCATCGGGAAATATCAGCTATAAAAACTGCAAATGCGGAGGCTGTAATGCTCATTAGACATTGAAAAACTAAATCATTTTTTCTGGTCGTTATGAGTGATTATGGTAGGACATCTTTACATTGTCAGACTTGGCTGACTTTCCTCAGTCTAAGATTAATTTTGGCAGCCTCAACTGTATGTAGCAGGATAGCATGGTAGCATTATATACATACAGTAGGCGATTTTTTCCCCAGGATGGTGAAGGCATGACCCCAACCCTCCTCTGCATCTGAGTGGGTTACCCTGATATTCTCACCCCAACCATAACCAATCAACCAATGAAGGCAACGAGTACGAGCCAATCAGAGGCAGAGTAGGGCAGGTCATGCCTTTGCCATCCTGGGAAACACATTTTTTGCACAGTAGCAACTGTTAGGATTGGTAACATGCTAACATTTAGCTGTGAATTCAACATGCTAATGTTCAACATGTTAGCATGTTATTATAGAAAACATTTTATTTTGACAGCAACTTAATTACCTTATGACAGAGAAAACAGAAAAGCCAATTTCATTAGTATTTGTAAGAATAGACAGTCGACCATAGAAATCAAATGAGAGTAGAACGGACATTCCCATTCAAATCTACATAGCAGGGTGGTCAGAGCGGCGGCCATTTTTATGTGTACCATTGCAAAGAACTGTGAGCGTTGTGTTAGGCTAACTCATTCTATTTCTATGGTTAAATGCACAGTGCTGAGCGACATTTTCTTTTGAATTAATAACCACGGCAAACAGTTAAATGTCCGTGAGGGGCAATCCATTTCCTTTCTTGTGGACATGGGTGTAAAATGTTGGGTTTTCATCCCAGTCCTTTCCAAAATAAAGTAGAAATCAGCAGATGAAAACAATCATAAAAACAAAAACTATGCACAGGAGACTGATGTGCAGAGAATCACACTGATTAATCAACCCAAGCACAGTGCAGAGGCAGAGGCCGATGTAAAGTAGATGACTTCAACCAACATAAAGAAAATCATCATTTAGACTCATGCCAGGGTCTTACCTTTTTAGCCAGCTGTGTCAGAGGTTTAGTCCCCGCTAAATCTGTGAACCAATTATTGATGGAGCTCTGTGACCTGGCTGTGACAAGCCAGAAATTATCCTTCTGGTTGACCTGTGGCTTACGTTTCCCTGTGTCTGGAAACGTGTTGTAACGCAGCTTCTCTGCAATGATGCTGCTGAAGTTTGAACTGATCTGCAAAGCATTGAGGGAAACAAACATGTATGAGCTCCAATCAATTACACAAAAATACGACAAGTAGCATGCAGGGTAGAACCTGAGCACAGTCATTTATTTACCTTTGAAGGGTTGAAGTTGACATTTTTGGCACTGCCATGTTCATCACCAGACACAGCTGGTTGGTTATTGAATCCTTGTTTCACATTCAGTGCAGTCAGCTCATCCTGAAACAAACACACATTTCATTGCACATTAATAGAAAGTTAAAGGCACTCACGCAAAGTTACCGGTGTTGATCTCAGGATTGGAAATTATCTTTTTTGTCTACCTGCCACTGTGGCTGGTGGATTCCAAAATCTACCAGCCACTCAATAGATTACCATTGTTTTTTGTGGCTGGTGAGAAAAGCAAATTTTGGCTGGTGGCTGGTGGTAATTTCCAACCCTACAATATCTCATTCTGATCCCAGACCAGCCAGCATAGTGGTAGTTTGAGAAAATCAGCATATACATATTGGAACATTTACATAATTATAATGCAGTGTTACCAAGTCATTATTAGCGATATTTGCAGTAACGTTTACAGAATACCCCAGAGGTAAAGCAGTTGTCCATCTACATCAACAGATTATGAGGTTAATAATAGATCAGGGGCCAGCAGCACTATCCAGCTAGGCCAAACTCCAATCTTAAAACTGAGCACGGATAATTTAGATTAAATTAATGTATAGCTTGCAGGTCACGAAGGTTAGCTGTGAAGGTTTAGCTGGATTCAAAACATCCAGCTAACAAACAATTGCCAGTTACGCACAATCCAAAAAGCAAACGCAAATTGTTTTCCATCACAAAGCTAAACGCTGGTTGCAGTTTAAATCTACCTGGATAGCATCCGCCAGCTAACGTTAGCTTAGCAAACTCTGGTACCTCTAATGTACCAGTTGTTTTCCAAGTAAGCTGACGAGCTTTAGCTAACAAACTGACAGCTAGGTGCTGTTCATTGTTATTGCTAGGCCCAAATCGTCTGCTGCTAAACAGGCTAGCTACTGTTAGCTTGAACAGCTTCTTGGCTGAACATTTCCCCCCACAAAACATTATTCCCGGACTTTCAGATTTCACATCGTAAAGTCTGACCTCTTTCTGCTTTGGATCTTGAGGATAAACGTCCGGAGGGCCGAGTCTGGGCCGCTTTAATGGCCGGTGTTCGTAACTTAGGATCCCGAAAGCAGCCATCATCCAGCGGCATCACAGCCAGGCTTTCCTCCTCCCAACCACCGAGGCTACAACAACCAAACGCACTTCCGGGGAGGCTTGATCCTCGAACTTCAAAATAAAAGTAATGGAGAATATGGAACTTTTCTTTTCTTTTCTTTTCTTTTTTTGACTTGTACGAATTTCTGCAACAAAACAAATAAAATTCAATAATTAACACATGCTGTAATGTTTACAAAAAAATCTGCTCATTTAACATTGAATAGGGCTCAAATAAGGGGAATTTATTTATTATCTATCTTTGTAAACCTGTGCAAAAAACTGTTTGTCAAAGTAGTAGTAGTAGTAGTAGTAGTAGTAGTAAGAATGTACAAACAGTCAGTCAACTTAAAGATGAGATTGAATTAAGAAATGTAGCTTTATGAATATGACATTTCCATAATAAAACAAGTTAACAATAGTATAGTATATAAAGTGTTATACTATTTACCTTCAATGATAATTGCATGTGTTCTTTTACACAATATATAATTCTCAAAGTCTGTTCAAAATGTAAAACAATATGGGTAACCATAATATAGATTAATTATACATTATGTTCAGTCTTGCAGAAAGTAAAAAGTATATGTTTATATAAAATTTGTGCATGAATTATATCAATAGTGAGGTTACACAAATACTGCTTGTGAACTTGTGACTATTCAAAGCAGCTCAGCACTTAAATTTGCCACCTTAAGTACAAATTCTGGCCCAAAATGTAGTTACTTATAATGTGTGTGTGTGTGTGTCTTTGTTAATTTCTCATGCAGAGTTTTTACATCATTTTACATGCTCAAAATCCTACTGAAACGTATTTGAGTAAACAGACACAGTAAGGGGACACTGTTGTGCAAACCTTAAACTTTGCTCTGGTTGGTGGGTTTATTTTCAATATGCACAGATCAGATTAACAACCGGTTTCCCTACAGTAGAGGCCCAGGGGCACTGAAAGCTCCAGGCTTACTGAGTTTCAGCAGGTTTGTGCAAATGTATTTGAAATTTTACACTAGAAAAAAGCACATAATTCTCTGAAATTATAGGCCTTCAGGTGGAGCCTGCCTTATTTCCTGTTCTTGAGGTCCTGTTTTAAAAAGGTTCTGTGTCAACATTTAGTTTTAGGAGCTTCGGTATTTCAGTCTGGTGCAAGCAAAATACCACACAGCAAAAGATGTTTCAGCAAAGGAAAACTGTACACAAATGTACACATTGCAGGAACGGGGGCTTAACTGGGCCCAGCAGCTGTTTTTGTCCCCGGGACAAAGGAAAGAATGAACTGTTGAATGTTAAAACTCAGACTCTTAGACAGGTAAGCTGACTTAAATAAACTTGAGTGACAGACAGGCAGCAAAAAACAGTCAAGCACATACCAAACATTTTCCTCACAAACAAAACAACACATGCACACACATCCTTGAACATACAGTGTAGGAAACAGGTATCTGTGAGCCTGGTAGATAAGAGTATCTCATGTCGTGCAGCATGTAAGATCAAGGAGGTGAACCCTGGACAAGAAGCTGCTGACTGTAATACTAATCAGCAGGGCTAATAAGTATTGACTGTTTGTGAACACAGTTGTTGATCTCTCTCTCTCTCTCTCTCACACACACACACACACACTGTATTTTTGTGTTGTGCGCTCCTTCAAGTTTTGTTAATAAATTAATAAATAAGTATACCCTTTCACTCCTGTGCAACTTCAAGAATTTTAATTATTTCCCTACTGTGTTAAGGAATTTATGTTGCTTGCTAACAGCTGAGTTTCCACACAGTGCACATAACGGGCTGATAGCAGCACATTGTCAGCTGGGGAACAGGTGTGTGTGTGTGTGTGTGTGCAGCAAATTAAAGGTGGATTCAATGATTCTGGAGAAAAATTGTTGATATTTGAACTCAACACCCAAGGAGGGTAGAAAGAGGAGATGTCACCGGTCATCAGCACGTCATATCAATGGGATAAAACACGTGCAGTCAAATCTCGTCTGCATTTGTCGAAAGCCTCAACAGATGGCGCACGATGATGGAAGAAACAAGTTCTGTCAGGTCGAGTGCACCTAAAGAACACCTGAGTGCACACCTATGGAAGCCCTGAGAGGCAACAGAGATTTGATCTGATCTAAATTGTTTTCTCTCCTGTGTTTATGACTTAAGTTGACTAAAGTTTTGCCAGGATCATTTTTCAATTTTCTTTTTTGATCTGCGAAAACAGGTTGCCAAGAGCCTAAAAAAAATCCACCTGCCACAGCTGAAAAAACTAAAATGTAGAAAAATGACCGTGATTAAAAAGAAAATTTAAAAAAAGAAAATTACCAAAACTTTTTTTCTCACCTGTTTTCACTATTTAATAAAGCAGAAAAATGATCTTGTCAAAACTTTTTTTCTACCTGTTTTTAAGTCATAAACACGAGAAAGATCAGATTTAGAAAATGGATCACCAGAAAAAAAATTCTCACTTGCCTCTCAGGGCTTCCATACAGGGCTGTGTATGAACACCAGAACATTTTTCAGCGTACACAGATTGAACAGCTAGTGGACTGAGAGGAGATATTCGCTGAATTTGACAAAAAATGTACTGGATTATAATCGCTGACTCCATCTTTAAGTGTCTAGAGTCACAAAAGTCTTTATAATTTTTTCCCCCCACAAATGCAGTAGCACTCACCAAAACCTGTACAGACTGGTGTGTAAAATCAGTTCCCCTTTAACATGTAAAACAGTTCAGACAATTGGACATCAGCATATATAAAAAATGTTTTTATTGAAAAACAAGAACCTTAATAACAAAAATCAAACACTTACAAAAAAGATTACAATCCCAAGTGTACAAAGGCAATCTTGAAAATGTATGAATGCAATAGAAAGATATTGCACTCTTCATGATTGTTCAGCACAGACTTGATTATAAGGCAGAAGTTCACAATCCCCAGCTCTGTAAAAGCACACAACATTTGAAGACACGTCCTATGTTGTTTCAGTTTCAGCTTTGTTGCACATTACATACTGTAACGTGGTTTACAACCTTAATTGCAACTGCATAACATAATTAGTTCAACACCAGAATTACCTTGCTGGTAAAAATAAAACTTTCCCATCAGTGTGAAATGTGCAGATTTTAAACTCCAACATTTGGATTTAGAAGAAACTTCGGCTCATTCAAAACACAGTACTTGCATGCAGTCTAGAAAAAGCATGCTTACATGGCTAACTCCATTAAATTACCTGAAAATGTTTACAGCTCTAGGCACACATTGCATCTGCAATAATTTACTGAAATGACTGCATTATAACATTGAACAAGGAGCATAAAACATAAAAAGAAAACCAGTGAAACATTGTTTTAGACAGTACCTAATAGGAATGATTAATAGGTGATTCATACTGTATTGAATAATCAATACAAACTAATACATTCATGACAGTAAATTCCTGCACTGAGGTTGTAATTATGGAAATAAAATGAGTAAAACTAAGTCCACGTGAATTATAAAGTGCTATTGTCGGAGTCTTCGCTCTGTTTCTCTTCTGGCCTCCAGGAAATAACTCGGCAGAGAGCAGGAGGCCGTTAACGTCTTTCTTTGCATAGTGACATTTGACATGTCCTTCAGAAATGTGGTCCCTGCGTCTTTGGTTTGGAGATAAACAGACATTGTTACACGGAGCAGCCATCACAAGAGCCACTCTATTTTTTTTTTTAACACATCACACCACAACAGGACTGAGTTAATATGTATTTTTTTGTGCATTTCAGTTATTCCACTGAATATTTTGTGGCATCCAAAGTTCAGCTCCAATGTCTTTTATCTGCTTTGGTTTTCTGATGCTTCTATCATGGCTCTGAATCTTGAGTTCTCATCTGCCAGCAAGGCAGCGGGGCTGTCAAACTCCAAAATCTATGAGAATGAAAAGGATAAAACAGTGATCAGTGCCAGCATATAAAAATATATAATTCAACTTGCTCATTCCATGAACTTGTGTAGCGAGAACAAAAATCAAGGCATATTATTTTCTCTAAGAATATTGCAACCCAAGTTATTTCCAGCATATGAAAAGTAAAAAATTGACCTCAGAGAGCTTTGCTACGCTTACATGTTTCTGTAACCAATCACTACAAGGAACTTTACACTCAAATGTTGATGCTGCTGACGGGTTTCAAGGGTATAAGACTTTTTTTCCTGCTATATTGGATATCTTATAGTACAGACAGACAAGATGGGAGTTGATATACAACAAATTGTTGTCATGGCTACATGGTAGTAAACTAAGCTGCCATCCATCAAAGCTGAATATATCCTGCTTAATGCGATCTGTAACAAGTATTAGACCATTTAGGGCTATCTAATAATAAAATAAATCAACTTCATTAAAGGGATAGTCCAGATATTTTGAAATGTGGTTGTATGAGGTACTTATCCACAGTCAGTGTATTACTACAGTAGACGGCGGTCGGCACGCCTCCAGTTTAAAGAAGCAGACAGGAGTCTTGACGCGGAAGCTAAACAATGCGCTGCTGTGGACGGAGCCACACAGCAAAATGTATTTTAGCCACCTAAAAACTCCAGACTCCTTTGACAAAAACAGTAATTTTACTTCGGAGAACATGGGAGCTGCTGGTCTCCCGCTGCCTCGATCAGTTAGATCAGTTACTTGGTGTTTTAAAAGGGTTAGTAACTAACAGGACTAACAAACTAATCGAGGCAGCGGTCGACCAGCAGCTCTCGTGTTCTGCGAGGTAAAATGTTTTTGTCAAAGGAGTCTGGTGGCTTTGAAGAGAGTGATATAACGGCTTCATCTCCCTGTCGTGAAGGGCTGTTTGCAGCAAGGTAAAGCAGTGAAAATATTGTAAATATAGCGTACACTTAAACGGATATTGATTTTTTTAGGTGGTCCTTTTTTTTTAGGTGGCTAAAATATGTTTTGCTGTGTGTCCCTGTCCACAGCAGCACATTGCTTAGCGCCTGTGTCAGGGCTCCTGTCTGCTTCTCGAAACTGGGGGCGTGCCGACCGCCGTCGACTGTGGCTAATACACTGACTATGGATAAGTAAGTACCTCATACAACCCCGCTTCAGACTATCCCTTTAATGTCTGTGCAGAAACTGTCATTTCACCGGCACCCCACTGCAGGGAGGCCAGAGAGCATGGTTACATGGTGACAAATTATAGGGGTTAATTCACACCATGAATCTTTCCCGATGCATCCATCATGTTTCACTCTCACCTCTCTGCACACACTGATGAATCCTTAGACAGAGAGGTCTACTCAGCTTATTAACAGGGTTAAGAGGTGTCACTGAAGCTGGTAATCATTCATGTGCATTCCATGTTCACGACTTGCATCAAATGTCAGCTTGAACACAACACCACACCGGTGAAAAGTGCACTGCCTTATCCAATCAATCACCTCAAAGGGAGCACACAGTAACTCGGGGCTGTTTTCAACTCGGGAATGAGTTTCAGCCAAGGGGGCCGTATCGTGCAATCACGCAATCAGTCATGTTGCCCTTTTTATACACACCTGGCCGTTGTCCAGGACCATGACCCTGCTGCAGCTCATCACGGTGTTGAGACGGTGGGCGATGATGAGGGTGGTGCAGCTGCCAAACGCACAGCGGATCGTCTCCTGGATGAGACGGTCTGTCTCAGTGTCGATGGCTGCTGTCGCCTCGTCCAATATAAGAATCTAGAAAAAAAACAAAAAAAAAACAGCAAATGTTACAGAAATAACAAAAGAAAAGACGAGACAGAAACAGGAGATTACATTATCCAAACAAAGACATGGTCTTGGTGATTGTGTTTTCTGTATTAAATGTAACACTGTAGAATATTATTAACACAAAATTAGGAAAAACATCAGACTATATACTGTATGCTGCTCATGTTTATGAGATGCAGTTCTGATGCATACCACTGGGTGGCAGTGTTATCCCATGCAGGGACACACGCACACTGACAATTCTTCTGTATGATATGTGGAGGTTCTGTTTTCTTATTATAAAACTAAGGTGTTTCTTTTTTTTTTTTGAGCTGTGATCAGCACCCATGTCAAACAATGTTCCACATGTAAATGTGAATAGCAGCATTATACAATCAGTACCTTGCTGTTGCGCAGCAGAGCTCTGGCCACACAGAGCAGCTGTCGTTCTCCCACAGAGAAGTTCTCTCCGTTCTCCGTCACCTCTGAGTAGAGCGAGTGAGGCAGCTGGCTGATCTGAAGGGGTGTGCAGAGGCGTAAGGATGAGTGTTAGGGGCTTATTCTAATTCATGTAATGCATCATTTGGAGTAACCTGCCAGTGTTGGACCATCTTGTCACTTACCATGTCTTTAATATGCGTCTTCTCAAGAGCTTCCCATATCTGGGAATCAGTGTATCGATCCCACGGGTCTAAATTGGTCCTGTTGGAAAAAAAGACATAATTGTGATAGTCATTAACTGGATTAAACGTGAAGACACGCTATAGTAAACTGCTGATACTAGCCTACACCCCTTCCCCTCAGCTGACAAAGGTCAATTTCCACCCTGAGGTGGAGGTAATTGGCATCCTTTTTTTTATTTTTTATTATCAAAGCAACGCTGATGTTTTGTTTTTGAAACAGTCTTGCCTGTCAAATTTAGCGTATCTGTTCTTTCATTTCTTACTGCCTATAGCACCATTTTTGTTTCGGTTATGATTTCCCTCTGGCTCTGTGGCTTCATATTCACACTAATAGACACAGAGTCTATATAATAACAGTCCCAGATCACTTCTGGGCACACACACAACAAATAGTATCAAAATCAAACATCTTTAGAAAACCATTTTCAGCCAACTAGCAGGATGTGTATTCAAACAGGATCACAGACACAGATGCATAATAAATTCTGCTCCGTTTGGATGTAAACACATATTATATAAATATATATATATATATATATATAACATTTTTTTTCTACAAAAGAACCTAGATATTGCTGCTGATGGACAGTTATACTTGGAGATGTGTGGGAGAAAGGTGGCTCTCGTCTCTGCTTATGCCCCAAATGCATTTGATAAGGAGTTCTATGATACGCTGCCACAAAAGATGTTAGAATTAACTGAATATGCAATCATGGTGGGAGCAGATATGAAAGCAGTGTGGCCTGCAGATGAACGGTCAACTTTAACTGCCCCTAGAGATCAGGAGTCAGCAACAGCCGCCCTGCAATCATCGGCTAAGAGCTTGGAACTTGTGGACATATGGCGATCGTTTAACCCAACGATTAAATCAGTTTCTCTGTTTGTATGTGTGTGAGTGTGTGAGTGTGTGTGTGCGTGCGTGCATGCGTGCGTGTTATGTATCTGGAAGGAAGGGCTGGTACTTTGGTTTTGTTTTGTTTAATTTTCATTTTTTGATTTTGTTTGGGTACTTTGATTTGTATATATTTTGTTCTGCAGCCTGTGTTTTCTATATGTATGATTTTTCTCTTAAGAAATAAAAACATTTGGTCACAAAAAAGTGGTGTCAAGCATTATTGTGTGATTTGTTGAAAAATCACACAAAATATCACTTTTACTGTGTTATTTTGTCTACAATCTATTTTTGAAATTGGCAAGTTTCTGAGAAATAAAAAGGCAGCCAGTCTTAGCCTACCAATTTTATTTATGTAATAGACAACATTTTTATTTTTTTGTACAACTTGAACTTGTTATTCTTGAACTCACTGAGAATTGAGAAATACTAAAAACTTATTTTTATTTAGCAAAAAGTGTTTATTTGAGCAAGTTTAGCATGAATAAATGTTAACTTTTGTCTTAGGTGTGCCTTTGTGTGTTGAAATTATTGCAATCAGTTGATATGACTTTTTTCAAAAATAAAAACAATCTTACAGAAACTTTACTCTGCTTTCATGGTATAATTTGCCACACTGCCTTTATTAGTAGTAGATCCTGAAATCTGCATCCTTATCTACTGAATCAAGAATTGATTTTGAACTGAATCATGACCCTGAGAATCTAAATAGAATTGAATTGTGAGATACGGAAAGATTCACACCCCTCATGTAAAGACGTATACATGTGACAGATGCCCAGTTTGACCACACTGTTGCACCAACAGACACCGAGGGATTTTCCATCAGAGCACATTAATGGTTGAAGGCTCTGTGTTTCTTATTCGTTCTCACATTTTACATTTCGTAAAGGCGGAACAATGCATACTTAATACAAGTAATTATCATTTGGATTACCTGATTGTCCCGATGAAGAGCACCGGCTCTTGAGGAATGATGGCTAGCTTGCTTCGCAGGTCATCCAGACCAATCTGTGCAATATTGATTCCGTCAATGATGATCGAGCCTCCAGTCAGCTCCACGAGTCTGAACAGAGCTACACCCAGAGAGGACTTTCCTGCAGACACGTACGAAAAAAAGATAGTGCATGAAGAAATGTGTGTATTTGTGGAAAAAGAGATGTAAAAACAGGCTGAAAACGCTGCAGGCTGGGGAACACACAGGGTCACTTGTATACCTGATCCTGTGCGGCCCACAATGCCGATGGTCTCTTCAGGCTGGATGGTGAAGGACAGATTCTTTAGCACAAGCGGCAGATCATTGCGATAACGCATCTCCACATCCTGGAAGGTGATGTTTCCCTGAGGAGGCCAGGAGGGGGCGGGAGCATCTGCCTCGGGACTTTGTCGGGGTGCTTCACTCTCGAGACACTGAGATAAGAAGCGGAGATGGTATCTGGTATTAATCTCTGAATCTCTGTGGAGGTGCAAGGCCCCCTAACTGATTTGTAGTAAATTTCTCTCTCTGAGCTTTTCTTTGCACTTGAGACATAAAAGAGAAAGTTGAGTTGATATTCGTATCTTTGCAGTTTGATGGCTGTTGTGTGAAACAAGCCCTGTCATGTGCTCTGGAGTGTGCTAAGATCTCACACTGGGTTTCTATCTGCTTCCTGCTGTGTTTATCACACATACACAATCACACGCGCACGTCTGGACATGCCAACTGCTGGCCGCGTCTCATGGCGTGATCCGAGACAGCGCTGCAGTCTATGTGACCGTGTACAATGTGTCTGAGTTCCACATAATCCACCTCCC
>JAOVVB010267494.1:0-18468 GCA_028570985.1 Heterobranchus longifilis | reverse complement strand
GCCACAAGAGGGCCGTTCCCTTAATTTCTACTACATTTTCTAATCTGTGAAGGAGAATACTACGATTAATAGTGTCAAAAGCTGCACTGAGGTCGAGTAACACAAGTATAGTGACTCAACCCTGATCAGAGGCCAATAGGAGGTCATTTACTACTTTAACAAGTGCTGTCTCAGTGCTGTGATGAGGCCTAAATCCTGACTGAACTCAAACCATTTCATCTGGTACCAACTCACAGTGATCACACCTTTTTTTCATTCCGATGTTTAATATGAACACTAGCTGATGTTTTGCCTGCATCTGCATGATTTTATGCTCTGCACTGCTGACACATGATTGGCTAATGAGATACCAACATATTATTTGTTCCTGATAAAGTGGACAGTGAGTGCAAATGTTTCTATATTGCTTATATATTAAGATCATACGGAGAGACTTTGCCTCTTCACTTTCCCCCACGCGTATCACACGGAAAATTAAACATTTATTAAGAAGCATGCCGTGTGGATTGGAGCTATATGAAAAGCAATTATTGGCGGATTATACAGTACTTCAATATGACACACTCATCTGCTTGTTCAAATGTATATTCAGCTCTTCTGCTCTCACCTCTAAGTAATTGAAGTGAAACTGAAAGGTCAGACTGAAACCTTAGCAGGGAGTCATTTGTTTCCCACAGAGCGCTAATTGAATGAACACCTGGCTGCTGGGATGCTAGCCTCCATTAAGGGAGGAGGATTCTCCTCCGTGCGCTCTTGTTTACGGCTAAACTGTTTTATAGAGGCATTTAAGGTTTCTTGGTGTTAAAGCAAGCAAGACTTCTGATCACGTGCATGCACATACACCCTCATACACACACACACACTCACAACATACTTTCTCGCATCCATGATACTTATCTACTCTCTCTTCATTCGGAACAAAAGAACACTCCATTGTCCTGCTTTCTCTTCCAAATTAATGTAAAAACACTGTATCATATTACCTAATAAACCCACATGCAGAATTCTAACATATGTGTATTACTGAACAAATTTTTTTTTGTAAAATATTTCTGTAGAAGCGAACAAAATTTATCGTAAGACAAGCATATGTAAATTTCATTTTGCTGTGTGTGTGTGTATGTGGGCTGGTCTCGACCCATGAAAAAACTTGATTTACACTTAATTAAAATCAATATCATTAATGATTATAGCAAATTTAATCCATGGATTATAAGCAACGAAAATATAAAATAGTTTAAACAATCTTAACCGTGACTGAGTGAAATCTGGCATTGTTAATAATGGCAGAGGAAACATGGAGGAAAAATTAACTTATCTTTCTTGTGTTCATGTCAATGCTTATTTAGTGAGAGCAAGGCATTTTCCCGAAGCCATATTAATAAGATTGATTATACTTCCTTGTCACAATTTTCAGGTCAATCAGAGGAACATTTAGAGCACAGTATGACTTAAAGCTGAAAGAATGGAATTAATAACACTAATTGACACTAATTCTAAAATATAAAGTGCAATTTTGCTGTTTTGTTGCTCATAAAAAAAAATCAAGTGTGCAGTATTGTCAAGGGTATGGAATCTGGGGCGGCATGGTGGATTAGTTGTTAGCAATGTCACCTTGCACATCCAGGGTCTGAGTTCGATTGTGGGTTTTGTGTGCATGAAGTTAGCATGTTCTCCCCATGCTCCTCTGAGAATCCCGGTTTCCTCTCATAGTCTAAAGACAATATTAAGGCTAACTGGCGTTCCTAAATTGTCCGTAGTGTGTGAATGACAATCGGGGGTCGTGCTGGCAACCCGACCCCTTAAGTGTATAGACCAAAATACAAAAAATAAAAAATAATTGAATATGCATTTGGTAAATAGAGGCTATGTTCACACTACTAGCCTGAAGTGACTAAATTCTGTTTTTTTTACCCTAATGTGACACAGATCTGATTTAGTTAGGGCTGTTTAAAAGTACAAATCAGATCTGAGTCACTTTCATATGTGGTCATAGATCAGATACATATGCAATCTGTGGTCATGTGACTCAAATGAGAAAGGGCAGATTGCAATTCATGGGACTTTTTCATTGACGTCATCAATCAGTGTCGGCGGCATGGGGATTTCATAGTAGTGCTACTGTAGCTAACACCTGCTGAAACAGCTAAAGCAAGAAATCTGGCTTTCTTCCTTCTTCTGAACCTCAACAAATCTAGCCAACTCACTGCTTGCCAGAAAAAAAATCAGAATCGAGCAATGTAGTTTGTGGTCTAAGTCAGAGTCATTGTGATCAAAGTCATCTTCTTAGTGGTGGCAACATTCCAGGCTTGCTCTGTTAAATTAAATTCAGTGCATCCACAAAGATTTTAATCAGGCAGGCTGGCTAGGTAGCGAGTTTAAAGTTGATTAGTAGTTAATATGTTTTAGTTTCTCATTAACTTGATATTAGTTCGTAATTAATGTTCTTGGAAGTTGATTATTTTTTATCAGCTTTGCTCATCTGGAAGATTATGTGTCATGATAGAAATAATCCGTCTTTAGGCATGTATTGTGTTAGTTTAAACTCACATTAAGTTACTTGATCTAATTCCCAGGAGGAATTTTTAGTGGCGAGGTTAATTCGGCTACCTTGTGGACATTGGGACGACATCACTATTAGGTTGTTTTTAAAAGAATTACTTTGATAAATGGAACAAACTTGTCTAATGATCACGGAACAACGTTGACCCAATTCCCCAACACTGTGTTGCAAAAATGATTTCAAAACTCTAGTGCAAACACAATATTAAAGTACATTTATTTGGGAGCTAAGAATACTGAGAGCTAAGATGATACTGAAAGAAAATGAAACAGAGAGGTAAATGCAAAATGAATCATGACATGAGATACAAACGCTGTATGCTGTTGTCTCTTTCCCAAACTCCGACTGGAATTCTACACCCTTTTAGAAACTTACGGGACGGGACAGTGGACATAGCTGGACCTTGTGTGAATGAATTTTGCCACATAATAATAAGGGGAGTGGTGGCTCAAACGGTTAAGGCTTTGGGTTATTGATTGAAAGGTCGGAGGTTCAAGCCCCAGCACTACCAAGTTGCCACTGTTGAGATCCTCATACCCTTACTGTTGAGCCATACCCTTAACTCCATTTCCTCCAGGGGCGCTCTATCATGGCTGACTCTGCACTCTGATCCCAGCTTCCTAAATGAGATATGCAAAAAAATCATATCACTGTACTGTAAGGTACATGTGACAAATAATTGAATATGCTCCAAATAAAGGTTAACATTTTGTTGCTTTGGAGGTTGTGTTTGCAATGTTGTGTTTGGGTCATTCATTCAACAGTATTATTCATTTTATAAAACAATGTTGCCTGCTGGTGAATGTCACAATGTGGTTACACGGCTCATCCAACATTAGGGTTCCTGCTGGGAGACCTTCTCTTTTTTATTCTTATGAGTTTCTTACAATAGGGGTTTGTGTGCCTCAAGTGTATGGTTCAACCGAAAGCATCTAAGGCTTAGTTCACACTGCAGATCTTAATGCTTAGATCGGATTTTTTGCTGAAATCCGATTTTTTTTGCGCTGTTGTTATCATTGTCAGTTAAATACGACTGCCATCAGTCTCATGTGTGGCCCTGAAGTGACCCGCATGCGCAGAAGAAGACGTGACGTCAGACGCAGTGCACCGTGTTTGTGGAAATAAAAATAGATGCGGCTCATGATAGCATGCGTGTAGCGATTTTTAAGTTAATGTGTAATCCTTCGGTTAAGTCTTTAGTTTCTTTAAATTATGTTCTGAGGCTCTTCACTTTCCGCTGACACTGTATACATGTCCTTCTGTGCCCTCGCTTTAGAGATACTTTAGAGATTTCTTTAGAGATACTCTCAAACATGGCATGGTTCCGATAACACCATTGAAGTTCTGCCTGAATAGAACTCCCAAATGCTTATTAAATCTACAATCTCACCTACATCATCGTTGTCTGGCAATGTGATTTTAATCTTCCTGCCTCCGCCAGTGCAGAATTGTGACATCTGTCACATTTTAATGACATAATCGCATGAAATGCGACATGCCCGTTCAGACTGAAGTAGCATTGCAAAATATTGGATATGTATCCGATTTATGACCACATATGAAAGTGGCCTGGGCCTGATTTGAAACAATCGGATTTGTGCTGTTCAGACTGTCATAAGAAAATGAGATATGGGTCACATTTGGGCAAAAAAAATGGCCCGGTTTTGGGCCACTTCAGCCTGTAGTGTGAACTAAGCCTATGTTTAATGTTTGCTTAAGACAATCTCATCTATAGATTAGTTTTTTTGTCAATATGGGATGCAAATAATGGGTGTGCTCTAATCAGCTTGAAGTTCCCTGTAAAGTATACTGCACAGGGTATTTATCCATGTTAAGTGCAATTCCAAACTGCAAGGAGCGAAACTGCTCAAGTCACATGGAATTGGAAGTGAACACTGGGTCTTCACTTTGCTGGAAGTGGACATGGAAAATTTCTCATGTCACTGCGCCTCGCTGGGCAGTGAAAAAAAAGGAATTCGAATAGGGATTTATATATCTATTATTACTATTATAGTGGACAAAATAATATAAATCAGACACAATACTTTTAATTTAATCAATAAATCTTTAGTATTATATACAGTACAGTAGGCTAGTAATGTGTAAAAAAATTGCACAATATTATTTTCTCTGTATATCTTGTAATATAATCAAACACAGTCATTTATTTATAAGGTTATACTGTACAAGGATAAATTTTTTTAATGGTGTCAGTTTTTGTTTCAATATTTAATTTCTATAATGTAAAATTTTTACAGTAGCAGCAATAGGTCGCGGAGGTTACCATGGTAACGCACGGAGAAAGTGATGTCTGCACTGGTGATGTTGCAGTGTGTTCCGAATGGTGGAACTTTGTAGAGGGAATTTCCCTTAACCCGACATTATCTTTACAGGACGTTCAAGCAGTCTGCCATATGCAGAAGTGTATTTGAACACTTGATGTGCCCGCGACTTCATTTGCATGGAATTGCACACTCCTACGCACGTTTAAAAAATGTACAACGCTATCTGTTGAATTTTGGAATGAATTAAAATTTTTACATGTTATCGTGAAGTGCAAATAATGAAGGTGTGAGATTGTGTTTATTAAGTCGATTTCAATTGCACACTTATAAACGTATTAAAAACAGGTACACTTTATTATATAAAGGTGTTTAAGGGCAGATAGCGATGAAACAAAGCCTATCTGTTACTTCAAACCCGGCCAAATATGCTTGTGAAAACCCCATTAAAATTTGTTTAGTAGTTTTTATGTGAGGCATGCACAAACAAACAAACAGACAGACAGACAAAAAAAATTTTTTATATCTTGATGTGTTCTTTTACTTATCTTACGTTCCCCCAATTTTTTTCGCATTTATCTTCAATGTACAGACACGCCAACTTTACAATTTTATTATATGTATAGATTAGACACTTTATTAGGGTATACACAATTTTCTCCATTGAGAAATATAGAACATTGGGCAATGAGAGAAGCTCATTACTCCTAATGTGATAATAGATTATGGTTGCCAGATTTGTCTTCCAAAAAACCACGAGACAAACAATTGACGTCAGACAAAAAGACAATCACTTAATGACCTAGTTTTTCATGTATTGGGGCCTTGTTGTGTTTATTGTCATTGGCAACCAGTTCTGAATCTTTTGTGTGATATAAAATCAGCCATTAAAAACAAAAACAAATAAACAGGGTAGTATGTGTTCTGGGAAATGTCCTATAATTTCCAGGAAAGATAGTGGGGTGGGAAAAAGGAACAGTCTTGGGGAAACTGGGACACGGTATGATGGTGAGTTATAAAGCATGTACTGTAGGTGTTATACAGTATGTGTGTGTGTTTTAGTAAACAGCAGCAGGAACTTACAGCTATGAGTTGTGGATAATGCCTTTAAGCAGAGCTTGAACCTGGGTTTTTTTTTTTTTTTTGGTTGTTATGACATAAACCTTCCTGCTTTGATGGTAAATTTCATTTAGTAAAAATTCCCTCTGAATATATAGCCCCATTGTCTTAGCATTTAGCTCACTCACTCATTTACCGTCTATACCGCTTGATCCTGCATACAGGGTTACAGGGGGCCTGGAGTCTATCCCTGGAGACTTAGGCCGTGAGGCAGGGTACAACCTGGATAGGGTGCCGATCCATCACATGCACATACTCACACGCTCATTCACACACTACAGGCTATTTGGGAACGCTAATTAGCCTAATCTGCATGCCTTTGGACTGTGGGAGGAAACCCATACAAGCAAGAACATGCAAACTCTTTGCACACAGACCCTGAGGCGGGAATTGAACCCAGACCCTGAAGGGGCAAGACGCAAGGCGACACTACGCCATCTATCATGTTACAATCTTTCACCTGGGACATGCACTTCTTTCTGTGTATGTTACTCCCATGTCCATGTGCTTTCTGTGGTTTCCTCATTCAGGTGATTGCTTTAAGTTCCCCCTAAAATGTCATTAAAATACAGCTAAGAATTTTTTTGCGGTATTTTAAATGTAAATGTGCATGTATATTATTCACCACACTTTGTCTAAGTAGCTAAGTGAAGCCCTTGACTGAATAATGAATGACATTTGGGTATAAGCTGTCTTCCTAAGTGTGATCTTTAAGCTAAGTGAGATCATCCACAGCAATCTTAATATTGTAAATGTGGGTCCGTCCATCCACAGCTGGCTTTTAGAGCAATCTATCTATGGTTATCTGTACCATTTGTTGGGCCGTCCTCAGTGGTGACAAGTGGTGACACAGTGACACATTGACATGATGTCTCAAAAGGCCTGAATCTTATAAAATACTGTGAATCGTTGCAACCTGAAATAACATGACTGACCTCTGAAACTGAAATACATTGGTGTCAGTCTGACTCGCAGAGTAATCAGAAGACAAAGATAATTAATTATAATCATTGTATTTGGTATATATTGTAAGTGCGTTGTTATTTATATGACAGGTGTTCGAGTCAAACCAGGACTTGTAGTTTAATTTCTTGTGAAAGAAGGTGAGAGTTCTCAAAATTCATCTTCTCAATTTCCCTTAAACAGTAATTATAATGTTATAAAATATAACATGAGGAGCGTTCGAGTCAAACCAGGACTTGTGAATGAAGACGTAAAATTAATTGACATGTACCGAAGACTTCCTGCACAGTACGGTTGCAGTAAAACAGTACTTTCATGAGCAATGATCCCAGCATCAGTCTGTGGGAACGGTACACACAATCATTCATCAACACCACTTGTACATTACAGGAACTCAGCTGGAAGTTACTGACATTTTCCCTGTCCAGTCCTGACCTCTCTCCAAGCCATGTGTTTGGGCCATTGAAGGAGTTCCTGGGAGGCCATCGTTTCAGGCATGAAGCAGGCAGTCCCATCAAAGCTCTGGCTTACCGAGAAAGCTTTTTACCTTAATGGTATCCGAGCACTGGTGAAACACTGGGATAAGTGCATTAGTGTAACAGGGGATTATATCGAGAAATAAAGGGAGTTTTTAACTCTCATAACAGTTTTGTGTTATTCTGCGCAATAAAAAATCCCGGTCTGTACAGTACACAGGTACAGTGTGAAAATAAAGGATAAACATGATATGACTAAAATGAATAATAAATGTGGTAGGTGCAACCATAATATACCGATTAGCAGGAATAATGCAGGTGGTTCAACAATACAGTCGGGAATTTTACTTACAGATTTTAAACAGCAGTTTGTGGGAATAGCGTGCAACGTTTGTGTTGGGTGAATAAGTGTTTCTGGGTGTTTGTTAGCACGCATGTGTGACTGTTGGTACTGTCAGTCCAGTCCCTCAATATTAAGGAGTCTGATGGCTTGGAAAAGAAAATGTTACACTGCCTGACCATGAGGGCCAAATGCTTCAGTAACTTTTTTTTTTTCTCCAGATGGCAGGAGGGTAAAGAGTTTGTGCGAGGAGTGAGGTGGCACTGCTGATGCAGTATGTGTGTGTCTCTGATGGAAAGAACAGAGATCCTGATTGTTTTCTGAGGTGTCCTCACTATCCACTGCACAATCCTGAGATCTAAGATTGTACAATTTCCACACCAGGTAGCGATACAGCTGCTCATGGTGGCTCTCTATAGTCCGTCTAAAGAATATTATAAGGATGCGGAGAGAGTAGAGATGCTGGCGAGAATTGTTCTTGACTATTGAGCTGGTTTTACATGATCAGTTGAGCTTCTCGACCAGGTGAACACCAGGTAATTACTCTTGATGATCTCTACGAAGGAGCCATCCATGTTAAGGGGAGAGGGTTTATTCAACAAACTAAAGTTTTGTCTATGCTTAGTGACAGGTTGCTGGCTCTGCGCTAGTCTGTTAGCTGCTTCATTTCGTCTCTGTAGGCTGACTTGCTGACTTGTCGTTCTTGTTGATGAAACCCCCCACTGTCGTGTTACTGTGAACTTGATGTGATTCAAGCTGAGATTTAAAAACCAGCAGATAAAACAGATAAATCAACACAAACACATATATAGCTATAGATACTGTATAAATACCAATCAGCCATAAGTTAACAATGCAAAACATTAGGCTAAATATTTTGTAGTTTTCCTTTGTGTCTCTCACTGGGATATTGGCATCGGTTCCTTTGGGTGTTGTGGGTCGTGGGTTGCAGGGTGGGGTCTCCATGGATGGGACTTGCTTTCCAGTGTAACTCCTAGGTGCTTGATCGGATTGGGATCTGAAGAGTTTGAAAGTCAGGTTGGCTGCATTGGGCTCTTTGTCTGCTTGGCCCCCTGTGTGGTACTTGGTGTCTGTCGTGGCTAGCATTGCTTTTTTTTTTGTTTTTTTTTTAAGATTGCTTTTCTGCATTGGGTTTTCTGTGGGATCAGACAGGACAGGCTGGTCTTTGGTCCCCGTGGGCATAAGTGAGCCTTGGGTGCCCATGATCCTGCCACCAGTTTACTGGTATATATAGCAAAGGGGCCAGGGGTAGCTCAGTGGATAAGGCATTGGACTATGGTTCAGAAGATCCCAGGTTCAAACCCCACAGCCACCAAGATGCCACTGTTGGGCCCTTGAGCAAGGCCCTCAACTGCTCAGATGTATAATTAGATTAAAAATGTAAGTTGCTCCGGATGAGAGCGTCTACCAAATGCCTAAATGTAAATATCTAATAATTGATGATATTGTGTTGATGTGATGTACAGTCAATTGGTTTATACTTTATAAACAAGCAAATTTGCGTTTCTTATTTAAAAGAAAGACTTTTATTTTTACCCATCCCAAAAACATGTTGTGTGAACAGTCTATGGTAAAATACCAGTAAGTGTGAGTGTGTGAATGAACGAGTGTACAGTATATGTGTAGATTGAGTGGTGTCAAACCCAGGCCCTGAAGGTGTAAGGCGACAGTGCTAACCACTAAGCCACCAATGAAAAATATATTATATAAATTATTGTTCATGAACTATTTATATTATATATAATATATTAAATAAATGAAAAAAAGAAAAAGTCAAAACCCACCAAAACCATGATCAGTGGTCCAGTAATTCCAGGATTGAATAAATAATGAGTATTTGTTCTCTTTTTTCCTTCTGTCTCTTTACCACTGAGAATACAAACAAGAGATAAGAAAGAAAAGGAGTTTAAGGTGACCTAAGCTTACAGAGCGTATGGTGTTATATGTCTTATAGTCATTTCCCATGACAATCTGGGTTTGATGTGAGTGTGGATCACTGCTCACTTTTATGTACTTCATTTGTCAAGCACTCCAAAAGTTCCCCCGCCTAGGCCTCAGCTGTGATTAGTGGATGACTGAAAACAGTATGATGGAGGGGGAGAGAGACGGATGAAGATGGAGGCAGAAGAGATAAGAAAGGAAAATGAAGATGGAAAAATTGTGAGGAGAGAGAGAGAGAGAGAGAGCGGGAGAATGAGAGTGAGAGATTGAGAGAGGCAGATTTAAGCTTAGTGCACACTACACCATTTTCAGCCTGATTTCCTCTTCTGACTGCTCGCTGCACGTTCCTGTGGTGACTGCTCTGGTACATTAGTGTGAATTGTTCAGAAGCGTGATTTTCCATGTCTGTGCGCGATCCCCGAGGCCCTGATATTTTCAAGCATGTTTGATTTTTTTTTTCTTTTGGGTGATGAATCATGTGGTGTGAACCCCTCTGCACCTGCTCGCATTGATGTACATTGTTGGGAAAAAGCCAATGAGAGTCCAAGAGGAAATCATATTTAATCAAATCTCTGAACCCAGGTTATCAACCATCTATCTGTGCAGAAGGACGAGGTAAAAAAAAACAAAAAAAAAACGTAGGCACAATAATACTGCTTCTGTAAGGAGTCATTGTGTTGGCATGTCAACAGAACATGGTTCATGGCAGCGCCGGGTATAAAAATAGCTCCCCTTTTCTTTTCAATACTCACAGCCTGCATCTCATCTCTCCAACCAATATAGACAGCTCTTGCATTTCTTTATCATGAAAAGCTGTATTTAAGGATCAGGCTTGATTTGGTGGGGATTTCTTCTGGTGCAAGATATATGCGGTATTTGCCTCATATGCCAGAAATCGTGTCATTTGTAAACCCCTAAACCGCTAAACAACTGACTGGAAGCAATTAAAGTTGCATAGTGTGAAATAGCCAGCGATTCTAAGATTTTAAACATCCTTTAGTGTGTGCTCGGCCTTAAACGAAAAGGCTGGAGAGAGTTGTATCTATTGATTAAGAAAGAGAAAATGGGAGAACGGTTTAATGTTTGACTATGATTACTGTATATTGAATCGTTCACTTTTTTATATTAATTTTCCTTTTGAATACAAATACCGTATTGCTTAGAATTATTTTGATCTGAGCAGATATTTGCTATTCAAAATAAGTCAGACTACAGTTACAGTACGGGGAAAAAAATTATATGGCAATATATTGTAAAATATATTAAATAATACATTTCCATATATAGGATTATATTATATTATTTTTATTAATATATTGCAATATATTGTATGAATGGACCATGTATGGATATATATAAGACAAAAAAACATTATATTTATACTATCTTGAAACATTATTGAAACTTTATGCATGTTTAAGAATTATACACACACTTTTACTTTGTTGCTGTGCTCTGATTAATGCCTATAAAGTCCATTTTGTTCGAACTACATTAACATATAAGCATACTGTAAAAAAAAAAGAAAAAGAAAAAAAACTGTAAAAAAATAAAATTACATACATCATGGTATCAATTTAATATATTTCTTAATATATGAAAAGCATATGTATTTTTCAATATAGTGTAATACAGTATATTATTCTGTACAGTATATTGTGAATATATTTTTGAATATGAATATAGTTTTTTAAAAATAATTATTAGTTAGTATCAGTTAGTGTAGCAATGAGGAATATTAACATTATAAAATCTTTTCAATTTAACAGTAGATCAGAACACTAAATCATCTAATATATTGACAGTTAATATATAAAGAAATATATTTCCTTTGCGTAAGGGATACAATGATATCAGGGGAAGGAGGACGAGCATAAAAAAAGTGAGTCGTCAAGGGTTCGATTTCCACTTCAGGGTCTGTGTGCATGGAGTTTACATGTTCTTCCTGTAGTGGGTGGGTTTCCTCCGGGTACTCCAGTTTCCTCCAACAGTCCAAAGACATGCAGATTAGTCTAATTGATGTTTCCAAATTTCCAATAGTGTGTGAATGAGTGTGTGAATGTGTGTATGTGCCCTGCAATGGATTGGGTGTATCTCGCTTCATGCCCTAAGCGGTGTAGACGATGAGTGAGTGAGTGAGTGGGTGAGTATACTGTACGCACAACTGTATGCACTGACCATTGAAAAAACCTACACATTTCTAAATTATGTGAATGTGTTCATGCACTGCATTACTTGTTTATTCAAATGCCAATATATGGTAAACTATATACCTTTAAATAGCACAGTGCATGTTTCAGATGACATTGTGCATGTCAAAATGTGTAAGAAGATCTGCACTGACAATGAAGTTAAAATGTAGTTGCATAAAGTGGAATAAAACTAAATAAAAAATTTTTTTTGGAACTCTTAAAAATAGTTTGTGTAATACATAAATAGAATTTTATACATATTATACAGTATGTACATGTGTTACAGACACATGTGTCTTGGATGGGTTCCCTGTTAAGTCTGGTTCCTCTCAAGGCTTCTTCCTATTGCCATCTCAGGGAGTTTTCCCTTGCCACCGTCGCCCTTGGCTTTCTAATCAGGGAAAAAAAACTGCTAATTATAATTTATACATAAGGGAAGCCAAATGAGCTGATTTTCCATCAAACTTATTTCCATAATTCTTTGATTCTATAAATCTGCTTTGCTTCATGGACTATGAATGAACTATCACTGATTGACTATCAATGTTTTTTTCCTACAAGTTGTCGACAAGTTACCTGTTGATTTTCAAGGATCTGACATTCCATTCGCTGAATGTTCACGGGAATGACTGCAGGGGTCTCCGAGCTACCTTAGCCAGGACGTACAGCCTCCTTTAAAACATTTGCATCATTCAAAGAGTTTCTTCAACCTACTGTGCTTGAAGTCTTCTGGTTTTGCACCTTCCGTCACAAGTCCCGGTTTGACTTGAACGCCTCTCGTACACGATCAGGAATGTGAGGAAATATATGCACATGCTTTCACATAAGCGGAACTTATTAAGTGCATAGAAACATGCATATGCAATGTTTACTCACAAAACTATGGACACGCACGGCTGATAAATGAGACCCCTGGTCTTTTTGTGAAACAAGCAATCCATAATTCAGTCCCTTGACCTTGCATTGTTCTAATACATTGAACTGCTTGCCAAGCTTTTAATATGGACCAGCTAAAAGGAGTCAGCTTGTTGAAGCTCAGCTCATTTGGCTTCCCTTAATGTAAATTTAAGACCTGCTGCTTTTTTCTTTTCCAGTTAAGCACAATGAACTTACAAAAGCCTAAATGCATCCTAAAGCCAAAAGCATCAGCATGGCTCATGTCCTCCACTGGTTATGGTGGTTTGGACGTCATTGTTCGTCCACGTCATGTTAATTGACGTGGACATCGTGGGAGTAGAGAGGAAACATGGATAAAGAAATCGGAAGAGGTGAAAGGAAAAGGAAAAAAAGTGAGGAGAAGGGGAGGTAAAGAAGTGATATTGAAAGATCAGTGAACAGTAAAACGTTTGGGGATTTGGTAGGGGAAACCCAGATTGAAATAGAACAATGAGAGAGAAAGTGACAGAGATGTATATATATAGACAGAGCAAAAAGCTGTAAGAGAAAGGGGATTGTATAGGGAAAAAACGAAAGTGGAAGTAATGAAAGCAGTACAAAAACAGGTTAAGAATGTGAAAAGATATAAAGAAGCATGGGAAGTGAAAAAGAAATAAGGAGTGATATATATATGGGGTAGAGAGAAGGATGGCTAAGGACAGGAATATCTATATTCAGTGCTTACAATACTGCAGCTCTGTTTCAGTTCAGGTCTTGTGTTCAGCGTTCTGGTAGTTAAGTCGTGCTTGTGTGGGCTTTCTAAAAGAAATACGAAAGAAATGAAGGAAGAAGTAAAAATGGAAAGAAAACTTAAAAGAAAGAAAGCCACACTGTCGTTTCAGTCTGCTGCTAGAGTATTAAATAAATATGAAGATATTACAGCTTCTGATTCGGAACCGGAAAAAATCTAATTCCCTAGTTTGGAGGTGTTCCAGATTTTTTCTTTTTTCCTTTTATCAAAAGTATAATAAAGTTTAAGGGCAGATTCGTAGCTTTTCGTCTGTTCCTTTTTCACCCTAATGAAATGGAAAAGATTGAAGTAAATGTTGTAGATTATTTTCCTGATAGAGCCTCTTTTACAATAAGTTTCAAAAGTGCAAACTTTAAACAGAGCAGAAGATTAAATCCCAAACAGCATGAGTAAGATTTTATATAATTTTATATTTTGGGTGCCATTTATTGGTTTCTTTCTTTCTTTTTTTATTTCATTTTTTTTTTTTTACGAATAAGTTTTGAGGCCAAAATGAGCTCCAGTAAGGCAAACAAAATGTAACACCCACATGTGGTTCTTTCCCAAACTCTTCCAAGTTGGAAGAAACATGCAGTTATATTATGTGTTTGTACGAGGTGGTATCAAGCTCTTTTTACAAGTTCTGTTTGTTCAACGGACATCCTTCCTCAGGCATTAGAATTCGGTATTAAATATCACCTGGGGACAAATTCTCTATGCACAATGCTGCGATATTTAGAAAAAGATGACGAGCATGCACTTGGTACATCCAAATTTCGTCAGCGGTATTGATCCTCGACAGGAAGGATGGGTCATGCATGGCACGCTGATAAAGTTCTTGGCAGACTTTGACGCGATGTTCCTTCTTCTTCTCGGTCAGCAGCCTGGGGGCGAACTTGGCAGCGACATGGCGCATGTTCAAATCACATGTGAGGATTGCCTGGACTGTTCTGTATGACACACCAACAATGGTAGCAATGTTGTGGATTGTTCTCCAACAATCATCATACACAAGCTGCTGAATGGTTTAGACATTTTCAGAGGTTGAGCGGTTGAAGGTCTTCCTGCTCTTTCGTCATCTACCAGTGATGTCCTTCTGCTCTTAAAGTCCATGTCCATGTCCATGATGAAATCACACGGGGTCAGAATAGCATCAGCTGCACAGCTCTCGATGTACACCGGACACTGTCTTTTGGCACGCTGACTTATGAAGGTCGGTGCTCCCTTGTGCTGCCATCCGTTGGTGTGTAACAAAACTAGTCTCGAAACATTTTGATTCCACCTCATATGTTGTAGCATTTCAGCATTTCTGTTTACTAGAACTAAGAGGTTTAAACCAGTTTAAGCTTATCAATGAAGACAGAAATCACTAAGGTCCCTGACGTCTACCACACTGAATGGGATGAACTATAACAGTGACTGCACCCAAGACCTCCTCCACCAACACCAGTACTTGGTCTCACTAATGCTTTGGTGACTAAATGATCACAAATTCCCACAGGGATGTCACCAAAATCTAGTGGACAGCTTTCTCAGAAGAGTGGGGTTTATTATAACAGTAAAAAGGGCATATTGTATTTTATTTTTAGTGGTGGACTTTGTTACACAGGTAGTATTTTACCATGGAAAATATGAAAGTAATGAATTCTCAGAGCAGGGCTCAACAAACAAGCAGTTTCAGAATCTGTGTGTGTGTGTGTGTGTGTGTGTGTGTGTGTTTGTGTGGTTATCTTGATTAATTTTTTCCCTCAAACCTTCACACTGTACTATTTTCTCCTTGATAAATACTGGAGGCAAAACATATTCTGTCATTTGCTGTCTGTGCTTTAACTCCTGTCTCTTACAGTTTTTGTAATATCAAGTAGGTGATTTTGTAACCTGCTGGAGCGATATGCTATAGGGGAGTGGGTTAACCCAGGACAGAGCATAATAATGAAGAGTTTGTCCCTGATTTCTGATGCAAGGATGTTCTGAGTCGACAACGAGTCACTGTTTTTCAAGGACAGTATCTATTTTAAATTACAGATAACTTTATATAAGGGATTCACATGAACCATCAGAATGGGGGAAAATCTGACCTCGGTTAAATTGATGATCAATTGATCATTCTTTGTTTACTTGTGTAAAAGTACGGAAGTACTCACCTATATCAAAAGTACAAGGATTATAACCTATGTTCAAAAAGTCACTCCGCAGTGGCCGAACAGTGTAGGTTCTGGGAAAATATTTTGTTTAATGAAACCATTTTTCCCCCATGTATTTATTTATTACTTACCCACTCTCACTCATCTTCTACACCGCTTTCTTTATCTTGTATACAGGCTTGTAGGGGGCCTTGGAGCCCATCCCTGGTACACCCTGGAGAGGATGCCAACCATCGCAGGGCACACACACATACAGTCACTCACACACTCATATATACACCACAGGCAATTTGGGAACGCCAGTTAGTCTAATCTGCAGGTCTTTGGACTGTGGGAGGAAACCAGAGTACCCGGAGGAAACCCACCAAGTACGGGGAGAAATGTATTTATTAAATCTGTATATTTAACGGCATCTTTAAAAACGTGCCCCACTAAAAAAATGATTAGAAAAACACACTACTAAAACCACGCACTACTACTGGTTACTACTCTACGTAGTTAAGTAGGAGTACATCCAGATGCAGAGGAAAAATCCTGGTTGATGAAAGAGGGCATCTGAGAATAGCCAGACTGGTAAGTGCTGAGAGAAAGTTACAGTAGTGTACAGTAGCTCAGATAACCACTTTGTAGAATGCGCATGTCGAAGCTTGAGGCGGATAGACTACAACAGCAGAAGACCATTTCAGGTTTCTGGTTCTGCCAATAACAGAAAGCTGAGGCTGCACCGGTATAGGCTCGCCAAAACTGCACAGGTGAAGAATAAACAATGTAGCCATATCTGATGAATCTCGATTTCTGCTGATGCACACAGGGACAAAATTGTGGCACCAGAAGAATGAATCGATGGACCCAACCTCTCTGGTGTGGTGGAGGTGGTGTAATGATGTGGGGAATTACAGTATTTGGCATACTTTTGGGTCTGGTTAACAAAAATCAAACATTGCTTGAATGCCATGGACTATTTGAGTATTTTTGCTGAGCAGGTACATCCCTTCAGGATCACAATTAACCATCTTGTACTGGATAATTCCAGCGTGATAATGAACCATATTAGTGATTTTCAGTGGCCTTCGCAGTCATAGGATCTAAATCCATTTTACCTACTGCTTGTTTTTTTTTGCACTTACTGTATCTTTCAAAGGTTTGTCTGTGTAATTCTGTTCCACAACTGCATGTGAGATGTTTTACCCGAGCAACGAAAATTTTAATACATAAATTAATTATTAAAAAAAAAAAAAAAATACTGTACTGTCGTACTTTCCAGAGGATTCTGTGTAAATTTCCCTTTGTGTCATAATGATGATGTGTGACAAATATAGATCATCAGCTGAAGGCATTTATTCAAGCAGAAATCCTGAAGCGAGAAGGATCTTGAGGCATTTTTCCACCGAGCAATATTATCGTTGTCTTTTAGTGCAAGCCATTACTCAATCAAATATACCTTTTTCTGCACTAAAACCAAATCAAACACACTTAGAGTTTATTCTATTTCTCATTTAACGTTGCTGTGAAGACTAGATTTAAAAAGTCTTTAAGGTGAAGAAGGCCAGTACTGTTATATTCTTTTCTTTCTCGTTTCTTACTTTCTGTTGTGAGCCAGGGTTAGATCGCAGGATCAGCCACAATATGGTGCCTCTGGAGCATGAGGTTTGAGAACTTTATGCACCGTGGCAGTGCTGGGGCTTGAACTTGTGATAATCTGATAAGGAGCATTTAGAGTTGGTATTAAATTAAGTCAAATACTGGAAATGGTATGTTATTTAAGAGCATGCTTTTTTTGTTCGAATGTATTTCTAGCTTTGTAGCTAGTTTGTTTTTATTCGGCTCATTAAAATAAAATTCATTAAAATCTTATAGCTATTTATGTACAGAGTCTTAAAGTCTAATCTGAGCCACATTCACTCTTCGCTTGTTCATTTGGCAACTCCTTGGATTTTTTTTTCGCTTAATGCCTGAATGCATTTTTATCCTTGACTGCTTTTCTGGTTTTGATGTTCCCTCTTAATGGATCCTAAAAGATTCCAGTCTAGTGTGTTAAAGCAGATCTTACCGGTTAACCTGGATCTAGCAGATGTTCGATCTGCAGCCAGCTTTTTAAGGAATATCTATATATTTTTGTTTGCTTTAAACCAAGTCTGTCTTAAACCAAAACCAAATACCCTTTTGCAAAGAAAATATATTTCTCTATATATTAACTGTCAATATATTAAATAATTTAGTGTTTTGATCTACTGGTAAATTGAAAAGGTTTTTTATTGTTAATATTCCTAAAATACACTAACTGATACTAACTAATAATTTACAAAAAAAAAAAAAGATATTCAAAAATATATTCACAATATACAAAATACTATATTGTATTACTATAGTATATTACAATATATTGAAAAATACATAAGGAATTGCCACTTTCCATATATTCAGAAATTTATTAAAATATATTCAAATGCATGGTATGTAATTTTATATTCAACAATATACTTCATAATATATTGAAATTAATTTAATTCTTCATATATATTTTGCAATATGCTTATATATTAATGTAGTTCAAACAAAATGGACTCTATAGGCATTAATCAGAGCATATAAAAGTGTATAATTCTTAAACATGCATAAAGTTTCAATAATGTTTCAATAGAACAAATATAAGTATAAATATAATGGTTTTTCTCTTTATTGCAATATATTTCAATATATATATATACACAACATTATTGTTGAAATACACAGTCCTGAAAAAGGGGCGTTTCTTTTTTTG
>JAOVVB010267467.1:0-18469 GCA_028570985.1 Heterobranchus longifilis | reverse complement strand
CCCCCCCCCGCCCCCCCGCCTCCCGTCTGTCACCTTTCTCTTCTCACAGAGAAAAAGTACAGCTCTCCATTTTCACCTGTGCACCCAGAAATTCATCTTCCCGTTCCTGTATACTCTTTATCTATCACATATCAGCCCCCATATCCTATCTCCATTCTCACCTTAAAAAGCACCGTACTGTATATATATATTATGATTATACCAGATTTTTTTTTTACTGTGAATGTTTTTGTGCTGCACCCCATCCTCTTTGGTAGTTTATTGGTTGCTCTCATGTGGAATGTTTGTGCTGAGCCAATCGAATGTTGTGTTTACATTAAAGCCACACTTTTCCTAACTATTCCTGCTGGTTTGTGGTCTGATTACACTCAACAACGCAATACAAGTAAACGGGATTAAAAATACTAAATATGAATAATGTATTCCATTACAGTTTGAATTGGTGGTATTCTGAATACAGTTAGTCTTTAAAAAAAGAGATTATTTTATTACCTCTGCCAAAGGAGGTGATGTTTTTGCTTCGGTTTGTCTGTCAGCAGGATTTACAGAGAAACTACCGGATCGATTTACATGAAACTTGTTAAAAGGGTGCGGCACGGGGCGAGGAAGAAGCCAGTAAACTTTGGAGCGGATTTAGTCTGGTGGGCTTACTAAACAGTGCGGGGATAAAGCCTTACTTCCACAGGAAGTCTGCGTTCTCAAAGTCCGTTCGCTACAAACAACAACCTCCGAGTTTTCAACCTACACGCTGAAAATGACAAGTTTTGTCTCTGTTCTTTCAGTGAATGATTGTAAAGATCGACAAACAGTATGTTTACAACAGTGTTCCACTGAAACAGGTTTCCTTTCCGACACTTTTTTGCGGAGACACCGTCGCTGTGTCTCGTGCAGGATGATTGTGATTGATTTAAAGAAATACAAACAGGCCACGTTTTTTTTTTTTCACTATCCAGGAGTGAAAGTGCATTCAATCCAGACTTTCCTCCAGCAGTGGAGATAAGTCTGGCTGGATTCAAATACATTATCTTTTGCTTTCGTTAACATTGCGAGACAGGGCGCGGCCTTGGCGGATGCGTGTGCTCTCCAAGTGTCCTTCTAGTTTGTTTTATTTGTTCTAAAATTCATATGAGGCATTTCCCATCAACAGATTGTTATTTAAAGTGCAACAATTTGTGCGTGCACACGACAGTGTTTTTGTCATGGAAATACAAGACAGAGACGATGTGAAGTATTCCAGGAGTAATCCAAAGTATTTAGAATAGTGAACTAATGGAAAACACATTTTAGGACATGTACTCAGTAATCTGTAGCGGAATATGTTTTAAAAGTAACCCTGGGGTTGATGACAAACTGTACGCTCGCAGCAACAGTTTAAACAAACACTGACCTGCTTTCATCTGTGCAGAGAATTAAGGTTAGACCAGGAAATTAGGCTGAACATTATGAGAATGGACCACTTTTAATGCTTCGTTGCGCGGTGAACACAGATTTGTATTTAGTGTCAGAAACATGTATAAAAGATTGGGAGCAGGTCTTGCGTGGCAGTAGGGCAGCACTTCGTGAAATGTGGCGGGTGGCAGGGATCAGAGGCGTTGCAGAGCGGCTCTCAATTTATTAGGTTAAAAGTGTTCTATCATCACAGACAAGGAGCTATTCATATATTGAATGACTCGGCCGGATCAGCTGTCTGACCTGCTTCTGTCACTTTAATGGGTATGATGTTCATTACCGCTCCGACAGCCGCAGAGTCCCAGCGCGTCCTCGTTTCTCAGAGACAGCCACAGGTTAACTCCCGCTGCGACACTGTTACACTTTTTAATTACACATTCAACAGAATATTCTCATAATTTACAGATCATTCACATCAAATAGTCTCACGCTAAACGCTGAGCTGCGACTCTGATCCACACCGACGCGATGTGGGAGGGTGTGGAGCAGAAGTCCGAAATCTCCAGGATTTTTGTTTCAGACAAAAAGAAATCCCCGGACATTTGCCCCGTGCCCTGCCCACGTCCCGTTTACAGAAACACGGATTAAAACCTGGACCGTGCAGAGCTCTTTAGTGAAAAGCATCACGAGGTGGGGACTGCTGCACGGCGACCTCTGATAACCAGCGGTGGTGGTTCGAGAGTTACAGCCGCAGCCTCTTTATGTCTTCACTTCTGAAGTCGATACGCAGCGCCAGGACCTGACGGACCTCCGCCGGGGTCAGCCGCCACGTCAGCGGGCCTGAGTTTGGGCCCCAGTAATCCAAGATCTCGGTTACCTGCAGTACAAACAGATACATGTGAGTATTCTCATCCTTTAATACCACACTGTGGAAGTATCTTCAGCTAGATGTATTTTAAAATATCAAAAGTAACAGCAGAGATTTGCCCCTGTGAGTGTTATTTTACTGGATTATTGTTATTATTGATGCATTCATGTGTAATCTGCATTTCACTGTTGGAATTTTTTTTTTTTTGGGCCAGCTTTGCAACAAACTTAAAGGAATACTTCATCCCCATAATGATCATTTGTATATGTATATATATTTTCTCATTTTCTTCATTTGGATGGACGAGTACATAGCGAGTAACCCGCCAGTGAAAGGGTGAGACTGTTCATGTGTAAGTGCTTTAAATATTAAGGTTTGAGTGTAAATGCATGTGTTCAGGAAGTACTGAGCACACGACTTGGATTATACTGCACGAGTTGTGTGAGAGTTTGTAAACAGATGTTTTGATGTAGTTTTGTTGTTGTTAAATGTGGCCCCCTGTTACTTTAATCCAATCCGTTTTTTGCATTCTTAGTTCACTGTGGAGGCAAGAAAACCAAAGTTTTCTTTACAAATTCAAGGTAACACGAGGTGAGTAATTGATATACAAATGATCATTTTTGGGGGTGAAGTGCTCCTTTAAATTGGGGATGGTCAGCACCTACAGACCCCAGTCACCCAGAGGCTCCATTTTACTGCTGGAGCTGATAAAAGGTGGAGCTGCTTTATATCTTGTCAGTAGTTATTTTAAAACAATGCATCATATTTTATAAAATCAAGTACTGAGTTATATTCCACCACTGGTGTAAACTGCCATAAACATCCATTTATCTGTTATTTATGTGTAAATCACCCGCTCCAGGTTGAGGATGGTGGCCATTTGTGTGAGTCGAGCGAACTTGTCCCTGATGGTCCAGGTGGTCACGGTGGTGAGGTACGCCACGAGAGAGCGCAGCTCTTTATCGAACTGCAGCCCTCCGAGCTGCAAACACAAGGATCAGAAACACACTTCATGTTACAAACGTTCATTTAGAGGTTTCCTGTAAACACACAAAATAGGAAGCTGCCGTCGTGACAAAAAAAGGAAGCGCCCTCTCCTGCAGGCCTTTCTGGACTCATTAATAAATCATTGCTGGAGGCTTTTTTTTCGTCACGTGTCTGCGATGTGATGCAGAGGGCGCACGGCGCCGCCTTGTGGCCGAGCCCGGCTGCTCACCCTGCTGAATGAGCATTTGAGGACGGTCTTCTCCATTTCTATGGAGATCAGGCTGGTCATCAGGCTGGTCAGCGTGTCGTAGATGATGGGAGACAGGGCCGTCTGCGGAGGAGACGCACAGAAGCTTCAACAATAAGAAGTAGAAGAAATAATGTCTTGGAGTCACAGCTAACGCACCTTGAACTCCGCCATGAGCTGCTCCAAGTTAACGATGAGCTGCTGCACCCAGGGGTCATTTGCTTCGTAATCATTGAACTCCTCCTGTGAGGAACAGCAGCTGTTACAGCCACACGTTTCATGATTTCATTTCTGTTCTCTGTTCTGACAGCGTTTACCTCCTCGATGTTGTGCGAGATGGACAGGAAGCTGCTGATCCAGGGTTTGACCTGAGGCTTTATGGCTGTTGTGTTTAACTCCGTCAGGCCCTCCTGGGAAATAAAATCACATCAGAGTATCAAGACAAGGAGGCCTATAGTACCACAAATGTACACACCTCTACAGGACCTCAGAGAACTCTGACAGCAGGGTTTTCATCCTCCCTCTTTAAAATGACACCAGTGATTTGAATAGCTGTCTCCTTAAAATGTACTTTTATTTAGTAAAGATATTACCAGATTTAAGGTTGTCACAATTCCAGAATTTTAAACTTTGATACAATACTAGTATACAACAAATTATACCTCTTTCGATACCACATCAAAAAGAAAAAAAAGTCCTTGGCACAGAAAATAGGATCATTTTTGACACATACCAACACATTTGTAATAATGTTAATAGTATTATGATATTATTACTATTCTTAAAGACCGACTCCAGTCACATTTTAAAGTGTGTAATCTTTTGTTTAACGTGGTTTTTCCACATAAGAAATTGAAATAAAAAACTCCGCCCCGCCCACCACTGCTGCCATAGTTACGCTCGTCACTTGTGATGTGATTGGTTCCTTAGTACATATGATGTCATAAAACCTGGCCTTCTGAATCTGTATTTTTGACATGGTGTTGATGCTCATCTCACTCATCATATGTCTTGTAGCAAATAAAAAACACCATATAGACATGTTAACATGGTTAAAAACTGGATTTTCACGAGAGAGGCTCTTTAAATGTTTTCCCTGCCTTGGAGGCCTACACATTCTTTATGTTGTTATTTTTGCTTTTAGTATTATTATTTTTTTTCTCTAATGTTGCTTCACTTGTAAACACGGTGCAGTGGTTTCTGTGGGTTTCCCCTCTATAAATATAGGATAAATAAAAATAAAACAAGAACATCAGTATAAACAAAAACTTCAATAACTGTACAATGAGTGAATGTTTAGTATTATTTCTTTTACAGGTTGAGGATCAGTTGATTTTATTCCCAGTTGTTTCATCTGTGCAGCCATTCAAAATCTGATTGTAGATCTGATTTAAAAAAAAATGTTTATAGCTTTGATACTTTCGATACTATCGAATGTATAATTAACGGAGATTGTATTGTTTTAAACACGTGGTATCGAAAAAGTATCGATACTTTTGATAACCTTAGCTGGATTACAGTTCTTTTTTTGCCAGTAACTTTTAAATAAATATATTTGATATTGTTTCCCTCTGCTGTGGACACTGGTCTGTCACACTAACCCTTTAAAAACACACAGGTAGAAATGACTAAATACACAACTCTCAGCTCACAAGCACTGATCGTGTGTGTGTGTGTGTGTGTGTGCGTGCGTGCGTGTGTGTGTGTCCAACCTGTAAGAGGTCCTTGAACTTGGCGGATGTGTTGACGAGGTCGGACAAACAGCTTTCGATCTTGGCTTGTCCTCCGGAGCCGGCGCCCTGATTGAACAGCTTGGAGCAGTCGTTCTGCCAGAAAAAAAAAAAAAGAAAAACCCAATGAGCTAAACTATAAACGACAAGAGGGACAGAAGAGATGCAGAGTGCGAGCACAGGCGTGAAACGTACCTCGAGGTTCCTCTTTAAAGTCGTGATATTCTCACTGCACACCTCGACGTTATTCAGAGTCACCTGAGGGAGAAAGGAAACAATGACTGAGTGTTTTTCTGCAGATGTAGTCTGCAGAATTCTAAGAAGGTCTAACTCTGTCCCCTGGAGTGTTTCTTGAGTCTAATTTACCTTTTTGACAAACAGGTTAAAAGGTTTTTGAAGTAGTGCTTCCTTCAGCTAAGAGCCTTTTTAAAAATTAAAGCACTACTTACCTCACTTAAATTAGGAGGAGATTATTCATGCATTTGATTCCTCACTTAAATTACTGATGCTGTTTTTTATGTTATAGTCCAGTTAACAATTTCTGAGATACTGCCTGAGTGTGAGGTGTGGATATATGCAGTAGGCGACAGTAACTCATAATTATTAATTCATCATAAATTAATTAATTATAACTCACTAATTATCTTATAAAGATAAGATGTCTAATTTCTTTTCTTATGTGAATACGATGATCTGCCGTAAGTCTGCCTGACTCATTGATCCTTTATCGGACTGAGGTTTGTGCCAGTTACAATCTGTGGCCCCGACCACGGCTCTGAAATATCAGCAGCCTCACTGTGCTGTGTATTGATAAATCCATGGCGCTGTCCGTGGTGCTGAAATAACAGCTGGATTTATAATTGTGACTTTTTCTTCTTCTGTCAGTTTCGCTCATGGGGTGGTTTGCAAGTCGGGGGTTTGAAACTAACTGGATCCGTCCCCCCTGCTGGATAGTGTATCCGTTTTTATACTCTGTTGCTGATAGCATACAGTAGTGATCTAACTTGCTGTATCTCCAAATTTCAAAATATTTTCAATTTTTAACATGTGAGAAGGTCCACCTTTCCTTGGAAAAAGCACTAGTATTTAATAGATCAAATAATCTAGTGACTACTTATTTATTTAATGTTTATTTGTATAGGGACAGGTATGTTGCTTAAACCAGTGCCACACACCACAGCATTTATAGCCTAAGCTAGTTTGCAATGCCCATCCCTGGGCCTTTACTATCTTTTTGTAATGTGTATTTCACTTTGTGCATATTTGATCTCAGAGTTAGAGAAGATAAGTGAAGATCTTAACAAGTATAACAATCCAAATGTGTGTGTAGGCGTCAGACAGTTGCCGTGAGGAGGTGGCTCGTCTGCGGGAGCAGGAGAATCTTCTGAAGGGCCAGCTTCAGACACAAGATCTCCTCCTACACAGACTACAACTGCTGAACCAACCCAGCAACAAGGACCCCGCCAGCACTGACCAGAGCCAGGACACGCAGTACACAGGTCAGGGCCACGGCCTCTGGACTGCAAAACATTTGAAACCTAAGCTTAATATATCTTGTTTCAGGTCTCATATTGTAGAAACAGGAACCAGATGATGTACTAAATACAAAGTGTGTATTTGTGTGTGTGTCAGACTGCTCCCAGGTCTTCAGTTCTGGCTCCAAATCCAGCGGTTTCTACACTATCAAACCCCACGGCAGCCCCGGCCCGGTCCGAGTCTACTGTGATATGAGTGATGGAGGTGGTTGGATCATCATTCAGAGACGGATCAATGGAACTGAGAGGTTCAACAGGTGTGTCTGATATTAGAGTACAATAATGAAATATGAAAAGCATCCTATCTATCTATCTATCTATCTATCTATCTATCAGGTCGTGGGCAGAGTATAAGGATGGTTTTGGAGACATGGATGCAGAGTTTTGGCTCGGAAATGACAACCTGCATTACATCACTACACAAGGTCAATACCATTTCTTTTTTTTTAAAAGATTATTTTTGGGGCTTTTTTGCCTTTGTGATAGTACAGCCGAAGATAGACAGGAAAGGGGTGGAGAAAGAAGGGAGGACACGCAGAAAAGTGCCACAGGTTTGATTCAAACCTCCGCTGCATGGACTCAGCCTACATGGGGTGCACGCTCCAAAAAACATTTTCTGAATTTTGTAATTTAAAGCTGCACTTATCGATATTAAATGACCATGTGTAATGTGAAAGGTGGCACTCATAGTGACAGACCTGCAAATAATTATTACCCAACTCTGCAGTTCCCCTCAGATCTATGGAGCATTTTAATGACTTTCAGCTCACTGTTTTGGTTTTTAAACCCGCAACTTCAGTTTTGTGCCACTCTCACTTATCAGCCTCATTTCCAGCAACAGATGGAAGTTTTCAGCAAAAACTACCTGATCAGCATCAAACAACAGACAAAGTTAGCAACTAGCTGGTGAACATGGTGAAGCATTTAGCAGCTAGAGAGCCAGATATTTCTCTCAGGAGTTGGTAGAGACCAAAAACATAGCTAAAAGAGAGAGTGCATATTGGACTTATTGGACTCTGTGTCTGTTGGATGTGCAAATAGTCAACTGTTCGCTAATATGTTCAGCAGTGTTTCCATGTTTTGCTGCCCCCAAGTGGCAAAAAACCCAAATCATTGTTGATATGTGTTGTTATTGTTTGTCTGTTACAGGGAATTTTTCTCTGAGGATTAACCTGGGAGACTTTGATGGTCACCAGCGCTATGCTGAGTACAATAACTTCAAAGTGGCCAATGAAAAGGTGCTGACTAACCAATGAAATTGAATATATATTATATATGTTTGTGGGTAATACAAACATTTGATAATCCTGAGGAAAGTAGGCTAACCATAAATGTCTCTGTCCAAAGTTAAAATTCCACCTACCACCTCTAAAGCTCAGTAATTAACACACTACGTGTTTTTTTCCCTAATCACTGCAAAAACCGAAGTGTAAAACACACGAAACTGGCATACTGCACAAGCATCAATGCTTAAGTTAGCAGCTGACTGAGGTTTGTGTAAGTTAGAATCTATGGCCCCGACCATGGCTTTGAAACATCAGCAGCCTAACTGTGCTGTGTATTGATAAATCCATGGCGCTGTCCCTGTGCTGAAGTAACTGACAGATTTGTAATTGTGACTTTTTCTCTGAGTCCCGCTCTTCTGTCAGTTTTGTCTTGAATCTATAATATTCTCTCAGGGGGTATTGATAACAGTATTAAAAAATTACAGAACTAAAAGAGTCGTTCATGGGACGTTTTGCAAGTTCCCCCGTTACAAATGAACAAATCGCCTATACTGGACATAGTGTATCCGTTTTTTATACTCTGTTGCTGATTCATAGCATACAATAGTGATCCAACTTGTTGTATATCAAAATTGTGAAATATTTTGTGATATTTTGTATTATGTGAGGAGATCCACCTTTCCTTGGAAAAAAGTACAAGTATTTTACAGATGAAATAATAGTGACTACTTTCACTTTATGCATATTTTAATTTAAAGTTAGAGAATGAATATCAGTGAAGCTCCAAAACACACAAAACTGTAAAAGACACGAAACTGGCATACTGCGCAAGCATCAATGCTTAAGTTAGCAGCTAGCTAGGTTAAAGTTAAGGTTAAAGGAGCAATAGGCAAAATCATTTTATCGCTAGCTGTTGCAGTTGTGCACTGCATGTACACTAAAACAAAGTGGCTCAGCAGCCACACCTCCCTTTCCCCTTCGCCCTCCTCTCGCTCTCCACACCTGCCCAACCCCCTCATGAACACTGAGCAAGCAAGAAAACAATGGGACTGTCTTCATTTTGCGGAAAATGTCGAGTAACAAAGTAAGTATACATGCACGTGTGGCCGGACCGGCTTGAAAACAAGAGGCTGAGAGCAACACACAGAGTGTGTTGTTGAAGAGTCACGCTCTTCTCCAGATGAAATTACGCCACAAGTTCTTTACATAGCAGTTTTTTTCATTCCTGAAAAGAATGAATTTCGCCTATTGCTCCTTTAAGGTTAAAAGACAGGGTTTGTGTGATGGTTACATCTCGTTACTTATAAGGTGAGTAACGTCTTCATGTATAATGAATTTTAAAGTAGATTATTGTTGTGTTTGGCCTCATATTTTTTCACTACAACATCGCATTGTAGCAGGGTTCAAATAACTGTCTGTGTTGATGCTTGCGCAGCATGCCAGTTACGTTTGGTAACTACGTTCCATAAATACGATCCAGCATACCAGTTTACTGGGAGTTGAGATCTATACTCTCTTTTGGCCAGTCCAGTGACTTCCTGTAGCTTCATATTTAGACACCCCACAAGAAAGCAAATAAGTGTATTTTCCAAAATTGCAAACTATTCCTTAACATTTTTAAGCAAGTTGAGCATCTCTCCTCATATCTCTCTCTGCAGGATCACTACCGACTTACCTTTGGGACATTTGCAGGTACCGCTGGAGACGCTCTGTCTGGAAGTTATCAGGTTGGTGTGTCGGAGTGGGCCAGTCACCAGGGCATCAAATTCAGCACCTTCGACCAAGACAACGATAACTACAAAGGAAACTGCGCCGAGGAGGACAAAGGAGGCTGGTGGTTCAACAAGTACGGCAAGCAAGATGCAGCAAGATGCTCACAGTCATTCACTAGAGTAAAAAAATGTCTTTCCTCTTCATTCTATCTTTCTCCAGGTGCCACTCGGCCCATCTTAACGGCGTGTACTACCCCAGTGGGCACTACAATGGGTTGACAGATGATGGTGTGGTTTGGTACACTTGGAGAGGATGGTGGTACTCCCTGAAAACCAGCATCATGAAGCTGCGACCCATCGACTTCAAAATGGATCCCATTGACGACCCCAACGCTGTTCATCGCACACCACCTTCCTAGATCAGAGAGGAGAGCGCATCAAGTCTTCTTGGCTCGACTATTCTGGGCAGAAACGGCTTGACATGCATGTATTAACTGGTGTGAAATCAGAGTCAAATCACAGAGTTGATCTCACTATGCTCTGATAACAGCAGGCAGACAAGAGCATCTACACAACTGTGTAGTGCAGCACAGGTCCACTCAGCTTTCTCCATTAGAGCTGCAAACTTTTGGGACACAATACCCAGTACTATCAGGCAATGCTCCACCTTCTCTAGTTTTAAATCACAAGTGAAATCATGGCTGAAACATAACCAATCATGTGACCGTTAACCACAAAAAACTATACTTAGAATACTTTACTTCTTTTTTGTATGATGTAATGTTTTTAAATGGGTGGTGTTTTCGGTCTTTTATGATATAATGTTTATTCTCTGTAGTTTTGTATGATGTAATGTTTTATTCTCTGTATCTCCTGTATAACGTCTGATACCATAATACTTTTATGGATTTACCTGCCCAGGGACTGCTGATGAAGTTTAGCTATCTAGCTAACTCTGGGACAGTCAATGACTGTCCATTGTAGAAACACATTCAAACATAAATCTCACTTTATAATCCTCTCAAATCCCATGCAGACTTGTTCGCACCACAGACTGTATAAAAGAAATGGACGTAGCCAACGTGACGTCACCCATTGGTTTGTGGACTATACCATTTTGAAGCCTTGAGTTTGACATTTTGGCCGTCACCATCTTGATTTTTTTGGAGCCAGAAATGACCATATTTGGGGGAGAGAGTGGATCTGACACAATACCTATACTGGCAACCTGAGTGCACCTGGCTCCTGGCTCAGGCTGGTCTCATTTCCTGCTCATAGCAATTACTGCAAAAAGTAATGCACTGCAGTTCGTACATATAGTGCATAATTGTGAAACATGTGGCCCAGGTTTAAAAGACACAAAGACACGCTCTGTGTGGGCGAGTGGGGGGAGATGGATGGCTCGATCACACACAGGACTTTCACCCAGGAGACCAAAGTTCAAGCCCGTGTCTATCATGCGACCATCACATGTATTTAAAACGGAACACTGAAGTAGGGATTTTAATGTCAATCCCCCGCCTTACTCCCGTCATTTTGTTGCCTAAACTAACTAAACTAAGTATATTTGTAGCCTAAACCTACCGCATTAGTCCCATTTCACAACGTTAATGACATGTATATCACGACCATGATTTAAAACGGAACACGTATCTACTAACTGCAACACGGAACACGTATTATATCAACAAATTGTTGTGCATACATTTTCATATTAATTACACGACCCATTTATGAGAATGCGTTGCCTGGCTACGCCATGCGAAGTCACTGCTAAAGTTAGCTTCCATAATTTGAGGTAAACCAAAAACAAATAATGGCTATTTAAATGTACACATTGTCATTATGTTATGCATTGCTAAGCCTCTATCCTGATTGACACGTCGCCTTGGTAGTGACATGTCAATCATAAAGTAACGCCCTAAAGCATCCCCTGCTTTATCGTCTATTTTCCTCTAAATGTGACAATAATTTACTAAATCAACATCCTGCTGTATTGAAGAGGACTTGAAACTAGAGATTGAGACCATAAATTAATTAGGAAAATGTTTACTGAGGTAATAAATCAAGAGAGAAGTCGGCCCATTTTCTCATAGACTTCTATACAATCTGACTTGTTTTTGGAGCCAGTGGAGTCGCCCCCTGCTGGTCATTAGAAAGAATGCAGATTTAAGGCTTCACTTTTCAGACCTGGAGGCTGCAGCCTCTTCTTTTATACAGTCAATGATCCGCACAGTAAGCACTAATCAGCCCCACTTAGAGCTGGTAAAAACAGGTTTCCGGGGTCATCAGATTGTATCTGGATGGAGTGAAGTTGATTCAATCACTTACATTACTCAAAGTGCTCATAAATGAAACAGTACACTTTAACACTACAGTGAAAAGACTTAAGCAGCTTATATAACAGCATACTTGTAAGAGGACTTGTGAAACCTTTTGCCTATTTTAGAGACTGGGTGTTGCAAGGGGAAGTAGCATGCACACACAGCTGTCTGTTTTTGTGGAGAAAAGGGAAATGTCAGTTTGTCCAACTATTTTAGAGATTAACATAAATTGTCTATGTATCACAAACAGTTCACGTAAAAGAATGCTATTACATGTATGAAAACAAAGATACACAACAATAGAGTTGTAACTTAAGATGTTACATATGGTTAAAAGAAAATCACAAATATTAAGGTGTTAGCATACTCTGTACTTTATCTCACACTTACAGGTTATTATTAACAACTCAGCTTGTGAACATACATCCAGATATATTTCTCTGCCATTTGCATTATAACCATAATTCGCGGAATAAAACAAAGAAACACTTCCTCTTGTCCATTGAGTTATTTCTTAAATAACCATCTTTAAGCCCTGACCACTTGTAAATATTACACAGTAAAGGATAACTATGCCATAACCATAACCTTTTTCACACTTTATATATTACTGGTCATGTGTTACCATTTCTGAAAGCTCAGATAAGAGACTGGATATAATGCTCAAATCATTTCGGATTTGAAGAGCACTAAATCTGCTAAATGTAGAGTGGAGCCTCACTAAATCATGCACAATTTGTTTTGTTTTTTTATGTCTTTCAAAATAAAAGTCTCATTTTATTGTCATTTCTGCCATGAAGAAAATGTCTCATGCCACATCCGGGTCAGGTTGGATTTAACATAAACATCTGCCAAGTGGTGACAAAAACGACATGGATGTTTTTTTATATCTCCTAATTGTTGTGTAGAAAACAAATTCATGCATGGCAATAGTCCAAAAAAATCCTAATTTATCTGTTATATTGTTTTATCCACTGATTAAAAGTAATCTGCTGCTGTTCATTAATTTGATTATAAATCCATAGATTAAAATGATTGTATTACTCTCTGGGCAGTTAGAGGAAACAGTTTCTTTTTCCATTTAATATCAAGTCTTTATAAATAATTAATAACCTATAATGTTTCTATCAATTTGCATATTAGTCAATTATTAAATCATTAAATATTACAATAACCATGTGACAAGCTGGGTTATTATTATTATTATTTATTTATTTATTTTTCATATTTTATAAAATATAATATTCAGTAGATGCCCAGAGTAATATGGTATGTGTGAAATTATCTGAGGTGAATATGGCTGAAATATATTGCTGTAAAAAACAATATTTTGTATTTACACTTCAAGACACCTTTGTGCCATAAATCTGAAAATAGATTTGTTTTGTTTTTTTCTTATAATGTCAGACAGCAAAATGTCTGAAAGAAAAATCAAAGATCCTTTATCTCGTTGTATGCTTGATTATAACCCGTAGCTGCCCAGTTGGTCCGGTGCATCCACAACAATCATTCAATCAAACAACCCCGCCCCCTCGGGCTGTATTGATTCTTAAAACAAGCGCTCCGCCCGTGGTTAACACAGGCGCTGATTGGCTGAGACGTTCAGAGAGATTCAGTCAGCTGGAGCTCGAGGAAAAAATAACAGTTGCTTGTTTTTATCTGTTGGGGCATTTTTTTGGACCTGACATATTTTGTCGCTGCGTTAATAACTGTTTTAATTCGCCATTGCAAAGCCTCCGATACATTATTTTACGGAGAGGAAAAGCGAGAATGTAACGTTAGTGTTGTTATCGCACACCTTTTTTATCGATAGGTAAGTAAGCTAACATTAGCTGATGTTGAATTGGTTACTTAGCAAGCAAGCTAGTTAGCTAGCTGTTGGTATTGTAGTTGACTGAACAGTAGTCAAACCATACAGCAGGTCTGGAGTATTTTCTAGCTCTTACTTGTATTTTATGTGTATTGTTGTTTTAAAGCAGGTAACCGTAACTTATATTGGCTTCTTAGTTGAGCTTCCTGCTAGCCCAGTTGGTTAGCAACAGTCACTAAGCTACCCTTCTATTTGTCTCCAAGGTGACGGTGGATGTTGCTACATCTATCCCATCACCCCGGGTCTCCCTCTGTCTGCTTTCCGAGCGACTGGCGGCTCCGGTCTGTTCCGAGACAAGCCTGGTTCCCCGTGCTGTTGTCTGGGAGTATTGTGTGGTGGATGACTGCGGGGCTCCGAGCCTGTGGCCGCCGGGCAGGCCGATGCTAGGAGCGTGGAAAACATAGCGGCGCGGGTCGGAGAGGAGATGTCAGAGCGGGGATGCCTCGTCTTGGAGACAGTGTTGTAGTCGAGGGTATACACGAGTGTACACAGTATACCTACCTCTCTGACTCGGCGGACCAACTTTTCAGCCTAACTAGTAGTGACACATATATGGATGGTGGGGTCGCAGTATGCCCAGCCCCTCAACTACCACCACACCACTGGCTGGAGGGAGTAGCAGCACCGGAGGAGGAGAAGAAGAAGAGGGGCCCATGTCTGCCGCCTCCACCTCTTCTATCGGCTCCTCTTTCCGGTTTGTCCCGGCTTTCTGCCTGGGCGTGGCGGCAGCAGTAGTCTTTCAGCTGGCCTGGGGAGGCCTGACTCTCACCTCTTTCTTCTTGAAGTTGTTCATCTATGTGTCCTTCGCCCTACTGTGTTTCCTGGCGGGGAGTTTTGTTCTGCTGGTCAGGAAGAGTCCTCTCAAAGTCAGCTGCTTTGACAGAAACAGGAGGCAGTCAGCTGTACGGCTGGGGTTCTTCAACAAGCTTATGGTAAGATACTGCTGTCTCCTAGTTTAAAGGTCCCATATGATGCTCATGTTCAGGTTCATTCTTGTATATCAGGTTTCTACTACAACATGTTTACATGCTTTGATGTTCAAAAAACACTTTATTTTTCTTTATACTGTCTGTCTGAATGTACCTGTATATACCTCAATTTGAAATGCTCCGTTTTAGCGCCTGTCTCTTTAAGCCCCCCTCCCAAAAAAGCCCAGTCTGCTCTGATTGGTCTGTGTTTCCGGGTCTTCGGCATCTGCGCTCTCGGTGTATATGGTTACACTGTCTTTTCAATGCGATTTTTGTGATCAGATGCTTCAGATCAGAACTCAGATGTGTCCGCATATATCTACATTTGACACTTTAATGTGACCTGGCCGGTCGGATAGTGGTCAGGTGGATCCCCTGTTATTGTGTTATTTATCAATTTTATTGTGAAGCAGCAAAATCAGGAAATGTCTGGTTTTCATTAGTAGTAGCAGAGTAACTTGACTGCTGAATTAAGTGAAAATTAAACTTTAAACAGGGATGGATAAGAGAGATATTCCTCATGTAGATATACGTTTGATAAATTGTGTCCAGATTGTGTCCAGATTTCTGTCCACACACCTGTGCACTCCAATCAGAATGCGATCCGGACCACTTCGGGATGTGGTCTGGGTTATCGGATCACAATGTGAGCAAGATCTGATCAGGGACTGTCCAGACCTGACAGCTGATGCGCCCTGACGTGATTGGTGTAACCGAGGCCTCTGTACTGTCATTGCAGCTGGGGAATTACTGTAACGTCACTGTAGCGACTCTTTCTACCTAGGGCTGTGCTCAAAAAGTTGGCAATATATATAAAAAAGACATGGAAATCTTACATTTCACAATATGGGACCTTTTATAGGGATGGGCAATAATTGATTTTATCGTGAATCGCAATAAAAAGTCAAATGGTGAATTTCCATTATCGGGATTATCGTGAATATCCTCACGAATTGACTGTAGTTTACTACAGTGTCCTATCTGTGATTCAATCAAAATATTTGTTTCTTAAAAAAAGTCATAATGTTTCAAGAAAAAAGCTGAAATGTTTTGAGAAAAAATCTCACAGTTTTATGAGAAAAAAAGTCACAATTTTATGAGAAAAAAAGGTTGTAATGTTTCGAGAAAAAAGTCATAATTTTATGAGAAAAAAAGTCGTAATGTTTCAAGAAAAAAAGTCCACAATTTTATGAGAAAAAAGTCGTAATGTTTTATGCATTGACTGAAGTGATTCCAGTGTGTTTTAGTGCCGTTTTAAACATATTTCGTTGATTATCGGGATAATATCGTCAATCGCAATTATTTTGGCCAGGATAATCGTGACATGACATTTTCATATCATCTCATACCTAGACCTTTAAACTCATTGATCACATACACATAGTTGGCAACACACACACACACCCTCCACCAGCCCTCTATGATATTTCATTAGCATTACACTGCAAATTCTAACCAAGTGCTGGCATCCGTTGATAGAGAGAAAAACTGCTACTCTACTTTTATCTAAGGGCGCTTCTGTCACATCTAACCTTTACTTCAACAGACTGGAGCACATGTAAAACGTTGAACATCTGAGTTTGATATTTTCCATTCGTTTTCTTCTTGTCTTTTGCTCCTTCTCAACCGCTTCATCCTTTCCTCCCCTCAATTATCTCCCTCCCCTCCCCATCTTTCTCCTCTCTCTCATCTTCTCTCCCTGCGCCTGGATCCTCACCGTGTTGTTCTATAATAGATGAGGTGGAGACATGCTGCTGGATTCAGACGCACTTAAACACACCCGCAAACATGCACACGCAGACATAGGGTGATTTATTCTGCAAGGAAAGTGATTGTGTCCTTGCAACGGACCGCAGCGGCCGCAGCCCGGCGGCTGCCTCTCAGCACTGTTTGTGCGCTGCTGTGCACTGATGACTTATTGATGTTGACAGTGGAGGAGTATTGTCACCAGCATCTGTCTGGTGGCATGTTGTATAAGCTATGACAAATGTGGGCTGCCATGTTTGTTAGAATTTGAGGCTTGTTAGACGCACAGCTCTCCATCTTCTCTTCCTTCTCTTGCCCAATATTTCCTGTTATGCTGTCATCCCCATCTGTGAAGTGATGTGACGAGATTTGATGCTCTTGTGGTTGTTTTTCAGGCCCGTTTTTTGGTGCCGGTTCAGGAGTCCAGCCAGAGCAGGAGGGTGGTGGTGTCGCACAACGTGGACAAAGCTCTGAAGGAAGGTAATGGATCGCCTTTTCTATAAGAGGTTTTCTAAGGTGTTTTATGACCATCTTATGTCCATGTTAATGCAATTACATTTGGAAGCACACAGGTCTGGATAAGTATGGAAAACAGAAAATAAAGTATGGAAAAAATATTTGTGTTTCCAGGCTATTTTACTATATATTCTATTTTCTAAAATATAAAATTCAGTAAGAAATCTGAACATCCGTGAAAGAAAATGTGGCAATATCTTTGAATTGCATACATACATATCATCACAAATATTAAGCTTGTCAGAACATGTGTTATGCAGTGTTGTCATCTGAAATGATTATCAGAAAAGTAAAGGGATTGTCTTTTCTGCGTAAGGAAACCAAATCTTTGTGGCTGCGTTCATCATCGTTTCCATGGACACAGTGAATAAACGAGGATGCACAGATGCCCTGAAAATTACTTAAAAAAAAAAAAAAATTTTCAACTCATGTTTGGTTCTTATTTATAAAAGAGACAAACAAATATGGGGGGAACAATAATATCATATTATTTCTTCAATATGTTAAGGGATAATAATCGGAGTATATGTAGCAGCAATCAGTTTACTTCCTGTTTGAGTTTTCTGACAGCTGGTTTTTGACAAACCCAAATATAAACCCTGCTTGGCGAATGATTGCAAATTGGAAAAGAAATCTAGATGCAAATTTTGTGTGAAATTGTTCAACATCTCCAACATGGGGGGGGGGTGGCAATTATAAGCCAAGGACAAAAGCACTGTCGTCTGTTACGTAATCTATCAAAAAGTCTGGAAATTTGAGTCTGGAAAAGTCTGGAATTATGAAATGGATAATGTGTAGGAACCCTGAATAGAAAAAGACGCACAGTAAGAGAAGATCTTGTGTTTACCATCATATGATTCTTGGAAATAAGTCATTCAGCATGAAAAAAAAAATCGTAAAAAATTACTAATGGACTAAAGAAATCTTAGTCGACTAAGACCAAAACGACCCATAACTCCACTAAGCCCTAGAGAATCAAATGTGACTATTTTTTAAAAACGCTTTACATTTACTGCTCATAACGCAAGAATGACATTTGCAGATGTGTAGGACAAAAAGATGCATTTTCACCTTTGTTTGCATTTGCATGAGTGTATACAAGGTTTTAGGTTTGAATTGATCTCTAACGCCTTACATATGTGCCTGGTGTCCGTAAATATGTAAATATACGGATGATGCCTCTAGTGTCCAACGGAGGGAAGTGCATTTCTTTACGGATGTATGGGGAGACGCTGTTGGTTTTTCGCCAGCCTGTTTTATGGAATATGCGCCTGGAACACTACCCTGACAAAAACAGAACCAATGCTGTGTTGCAAACGTGACTGTATATAATGTATAACCTTATTTTAGC
>JAOVVB010267443.1:0-18471 GCA_028570985.1 Heterobranchus longifilis | reverse complement strand
CTTTGTAACTGATTTGATAAAGGAATGAAAGCTACTCATAACTAAAATCAGATCCCATTAACATCTAATCAAGCCTGAGGGAAGAGAAGATTGGACAGAAAAGAATATTATTTCAGGCCTCCCACCATTTATTACGTCCCTATCAGCTAAAGACAACTCGTTAAAGCTTCAAACTGAAGTTCTTTTGAGAGCAGCTGCGTTGCAGGCTCTTTAAAAATGTGTGAACATCCTGGGACGTTTCAGTTGCAGTTACAGGTGACCACAGACAGACTCTTTGCTTTTTTTTTTTAATGAAACACCAAATGCACATTATTTAGTACACATGCCCTCTATTAACACAGTGCAAAACTGAGAAAGAGAGAGAGGTAGATGAAAGTAAAGAGAGAGATGAAAGACAGTCACAGCATAATGGCATTGAGATTTTCTAAGGTACAAAGCAACCTTATCCAATGACATAAATAGGACAGTTTCAACACACTTGATGCCTTGAGTGTTGCACCACTTCACTTTTGCTGCGAGGACGAGAAGAGTGTGATTAGCAGCTTGATGTCACAGCAGTTAATGCTGCTCACCACCTCTGTCTCGCACACAACTGGAAGCAGCCTGAGGGCAGATTAGATTTTGTCGTCTGTGTGCATGCATCTGTGGATGTGTTAGTTTCTTTAACCTTTAAAGATATTTTGGCACCCTATTTCATCCTTTACTCAACAAGGCATGTGCTGGTTTGACAGGCAGTGTGTCTGGTCGAATACTAAAACTGATTTCTGGAGCTATTGACACGACAGGCAGAGTGGGATATAGAAAAATGTTAAGGGTCAGCTCACCCAAACTGCATTTCGTCTGACTTTCAGTGGTATCTGTGCTTGGTTTAATTTGTCTTGGTTTTCTCGTGTCTCTACATCTGCCCCACAATTTCCGGTGGTACTGCTCCATTAAGGCTCCTTCTGTATACGTATCTAACGTTGAGCATAAATGAGCCTTAAAGGCCTTTAAACACCAAGTACGTATTTTTCGTCTGAAACTGTCACATGTTTATAAATAAATACGATCTTGCGTTGTGTCAATCACGTTTACACATCGTTACAACGTCCGTTATTAAGGTTTTCCCAACAGATTCAATTTCCTGCGTATTTTCACATCCGAGTTGTTTGACCACTCAGAGCCACTGTACGTGCAACCGCTATCATCCAAAATGTAAATACAGGTGTTAATATACACTTACAAGGGAATCGCACACTTCAGATATTCGAGCTGCTCCGGAAAAAATGGATCCGGCACGACAGCGGAACAGGGAGTTGTGTTTGAGTTACTCACGGTGGACACACGGGCCGACTAGAACGACAGCGGATCGTCTCCAGCACTCGTAGCTACACTTGCAGGTCCACTGTGTATCAAACTGGACAGCTGACGTCCTGAAATGGACCTGGAAACGCTGCAACTCCTTTATCAGCAAGTCAAACTCTCCTCGCTTTCATCTCTCTCGTATATTTTCGCAACAAATAGAAAAATAAAACGCATCAGACTCAGTGTCCAAAGTTTCTGTACGTCACAATTTTTTCCAGATGATGGATTAAAACATAAATACAGACTTGGTGTACAAAGGCCTTGAATGTAATTTCATTTTAATTTTCACTGAAACTACCTTGAGATGAATAAATATTCCCAAATCTAATCAGAGCTTTTAGGGGGATGAAGGCTGGAAACAGAATGGGTCACCTTCCTGTGCCAGAGCCAGAAAAAAAGGTTGTAGAAAAAAAAGTGTAGATGAAACTCAAGCAGTCAACTTTGTGTCTCTCGCATGCAAGTGCACTGCGAGAGACACTATACACATTCCTGCCAACGGTTTCACAAGATTGCACTGCAAACACGGCAATGTGCCAGCTACATGCAGGGAAGAAGAAGACCGCAAGCAAATAAACATAAAAAATTAAAAATTCCAAACAATCGGCTTTGCAGACGTCTTGTGTGGAAATGCATTCAGCCTATTTGTTAGGCTTCAAAGACGCACAGAATGTGTTTTGGTGACTTTGTTCAAAAGAAAAATCCACAGGGCACCCTTATGTGGCATATTTCTTCAATCGGCATGAAAAACATTAATTGCTCCTTGAAGCCACTACTGCATCCGCAGGATGGATATCTCATTCTCTACTGATTGGTGAGGGCAAAATAACCCCCACACCCACCAACGGCTAACATGAACACAGTGTCAGACTGACTGATGAGGTGAAAATGAAATGGCAATTTATTATCAGGCCAGGACACTGATTCTGGAGAGACACATCGCAGTTGATTTTTTTTTTTTTAATCCAATTATTAAATCGTTTGAGCACCATGAACAAAATCACATATTGGGGTGGTATCATTATCTCAACACCAGGCGAAATTGAATCAAAACTATCTCAATGATTAGAAACCACTTAAGGCACATGCAAAAATATGTTGTTTGTTTGTTTGTTTGTTTGTTTGTTTGTTTGTTTGTTTGTTTGTTTGTTTGTTTGTTTGTTTGTGTTTGCCTTTTGGTTGAACTGACCCTTTAAATTCCCTCAGAATGAAGTAAACCTGTTTGAACCTTAAAAGTTATTTAATCACAAAACCATTCATTGTATTGTGAGTTTTGGATTTTCTGCTTATACAGCTCATCTCATATTCCCTGCAAATCACCTGTATGACTGCACACAGGAACAACATGCATCTTTCACAGACTGCAGACACTGTTATCCTGTAAAGACCTGTCAGAAACCGTGTTATAGTATGTTCCTACATGAGCAAAGCAATAAAAAACAAAGAAAGAGAATAACATAAACAAAAAAAAACGTATCACACAGATGCGTCCTGCTGAGTTATCGTCTTAAGCAGATGTTAGACACGACTGTGTCTTGCAGCGGAATCACTTATGATATGCATGTAAATGTGCACTGCTTCAATCAATGATCCTTGCTAATAACTGGCTTTCTAGCCCGAGGCTAAATAACCTCCAACTCTTCCCCAGCAGGCTTCAATCCGTCACTGCTCCCTCCACCTGTCTTCAAAAACCTCATTGGTGCAAACGTAGATCCTGGACCCCTGTGCTTTCGATGATACTGAGAGAATAGTACACACAGAAAGAAAGAGTGTGACGACCAGGTCAGTTTATCCTCAAGACAAACAATGGCTTTTGCAAAGGATCAACCCACACTGTCAACTGCAAACCGTGAATCAGAAGCCGTGTGTGTTTTTGCTGCCTGCAGGGCAGAAAAGAAAAAAAAAACATCCTCCCTGCCGATACTTCAGATAATCCGCAGCTTTCACAGGCTGGTCATATCGGTTGTTCCATCCTCCCTGTCTCCTACCAGAGAGCAGGTTTGTGATGCTTTGTTTCTGTGCTGCCCAGTGTAACAGAGAGCATCTCTGCCCATGGTAATGATGTCTCTCTTATCAGCTGACAGACCATATATTCTGTCCCACGAATGCCTCCTCACAGGCAGCACGTCTATTTCCACAGACGCGATTCTCAAAGGTAACGATCCCGCGGTCTCATTCACAGAGTGTCTTCTTGTGGGCAGGACGTCCGCTCTTTGTACGGACTGCTGGAGTGTGTGGAGCTGGCAGGGGAACAAGGAGCTGTCACACACACTGGGACTGGACCGACACCAGTCTGAGATACTGTGGTCGGATCCTGCCCGGCTGTCTGAACTGTCTCCGACCTTCTGCCCCAGTCCCTGGCCTCTGGCCAAGCTCAACAGCCTGGGGATTGTAACGATGGATGCGGACGCCGCCACAGCAGCGGCAGCAATATGGTGATGCTCAGAAGCAATCACTTGGGTGTCTGTAATCACTGCGGCAGGAGACGCCACCGCAGCTGAGCTGGAGAACGAGGAGGAGCCGAAGAGTGCGGCGACTTTCTGGTAGTATCGCGTCCGTATCACTTTCGCCGAGCGGTACAGATCCCCTATGAAACAGTAACAGATGGGGTTTAGGCTGGAGTTCGTCAGGCCCAGCCACTGGGCAAACGGCCGTGTCTGCAGGAGCCAAGACGGGGGCCTTTGCTCGCAGTCGATCCAAAGGTCCGCCAAGTAGAGCGGCAGCCAGGACACGGCGAACAGCAGCACCAGACACACAACCATCTTGGCGATCTTCTGGCGCGTCTTGAGGCGCGAGGCATGCAGAGCTTCGCTGCGAGGATCGAGATCAGCAAAAGTGGATTTCGTCCCTCCCCAAAGCCGTCTGCCAGTTAGGAAGCCTATGGTGAGGTTAAAGGTCACCGGCAGGCAGTAGAGCATCACAAACAGCAGCACATTGTATCTGTGGAAGAAAAATGAAGCCATTAAAAATGATTTAATTCCCTTCTGAAACAATATTAATTACTATAAACTGAAGTCTGTAATGTTTTTATTAAAATGTATCTGTTATATCCCTCTGTAGATGTGGTGAAAGACTAAAAGTGACATTTTCTCTATTCTATTCTGCTATATACTACTATTTAGAAATGCCCGATGAGTCAAGGATGATTTTGTTACAATGATGACATGCTCTGTTTGAAGTTATGGATTGCAGCGTTAAGTGTAGTTATCAGGAGGACAATGGGCTCCTTCATTACATTTGCTCTTGTTTTCATAAACAAGACACAAGGATCAATATGACAATATTGAAACCAGCAGCACCGTCTTAGAACTCCCAATAGAATTGGGCTTGAGGGTATCTCTGGATAATAAACACTATTTCTAACAGTTTGCAGCACACAGTTGAAAAGTAATTGGCAGACAACTAAACTCTAATGGCATATACAGAAAAATACAGAGTGAACACAATACAAGTCATTCCGAGACACTTCACAACTCATGATTAAGGAAAACAAAACTTCTACAAGGGATAAAAAGGAGCACAAATCTGTCTCTAAAGCTGTGTAAGCTGTTTAAGTACAAAATAGTGCTGAATTTGACCGTCTGGGCTCTTCAAGCACAGCATTTAAGAACCTCACAGGTTTGAATGACAAGTGGATCCCTGGCTCCCTATATGAGAACGGCCCCTGACACACCAAGCCAAGAGCTAGCACAGGAAAAACTGATGCAACTCAAGTTGCAAAGACTACAGACAACCGGAGAGCCAACCTGTATGTAAGTTATGCACCTGTGATCTAAAAACACATCACAGAAAGACCCACCCAATTAAAAAGTCTTATATATCCTCAAAACATCAATTGTCATCAAACATTTGGCAAAAAGTTCCAACACCTTGCCTTTGCACACAGAGTCCGAAATGTTTCAAAATAACAACGGCTTCACGTTTACACACCAACTCCGAAACTTTCATCCGTAATTAAAGTTTTCGAAACGGGTTAGATTTTCTGCGTTTTTTCCCCATCCGTCAAAATGAAAGAAGGGGTTGTTTGACCCCCAGAATGACCATTATGCAAACATCATCATCCAAAATGTAAATAAACACGGACACTGTGGACACACAGGCTGGCTAGAACGGCAGCAGAACGTCTCCAGCAGCCGTTTTTAAATTAGGTTTATTTATTTATTGCAGGATACTGTACGATACTGTATTGCACTTTATGCACTTTTACTGTCCTGTCTCTTTTATTGTTTTTTCTTTTTGCACAGTGGAGGAGTCAAATCCCGTTTCCATTTCACTGCATGTTTTACTCTGTATTTCTGTGCAAGTGACAAATAAAGTATCCTTGATCCTTGCACTACATTTGCAGGTACAGTGTGTATCAAATTGGAGCACTGACATGAGGAAATAGACCTGCAGCTCCTTGATCAGTAGGTGAAAATCTCCTCGCTCTTCATCTCATTTTGCGAAATTTCAAAATGAATACAATAATAAAAATGCATTGGAGTCTGTGTGCAAGGTTCCTGTGCATACTGATTTTTTTATTTTTTTGGATGACAGAGACTACACCGACCTTCCCATCTAGAAAAAAACACTCACCTGTTCAGAACTGCTTTTAATGTGTGATTAATGTTGTGTGTTTCTTTGTTTTTAGCTGGTAGTTTTTCTTGTAGCTTGTGTGTTTTATATTTTTAGCTTACAAATTTTGTTGTTTTGTTCTGTAAAGTGTCTTTGAGTACTATGAAAAGCGCTATACTAATAAAATGTATTAGTATTTGATTTTTTTTTTTTTAAACGTGTTTTTTTTTAAACTGTTTTTGGGACAAACAGAGACAGAGAAAACACTTTAAATGGGTAAAATCATCAATTCACTGGATTAATCAGCCAGTCAGAGAGCTCTGTCATTGACAGCATCCACATGCTCAATAGGCCATTAAGAGCCAATTACTGCCAACAAAGCTGGACACAACAAAAACTACTGGTGATGGATGGACATGGCCTAACAGCATCTACCGGCTAGTTGTCAGCTTGGTGTGTCAGGACCCTCAGGCTGCGTCGTGGTTCGTCAGTGGACAAAAGATCAGAAAATGTGTTGGAGAGCAGAGGATCTACAGTGAGTAGATCACACTTCTGTCCGTTGGAGAACCTACCCCTGTTTAAGGCGATGCTGAGGCCACTTCTCCTCGCAGACCAAGATGGCGAATGTCCCAAAGCTGATCTCCCGCCGGCGGTTCATCACTGCAATAGGAGCGCACATGATCGAAGACACCATCCACACCACGGCGACGGTCGCCAAGATTCGACGGCGGGTAAACATGGAGCGAGCGCGCAGTGGCGATCGAACACTGTAGTAGCGATTCACGCTGATCACAGTCAGTGTCAACACGCTGGCCGAGACCGAAACAGCCTGCGTGAAGGGCACCGCTCGACAAAGGAGGTCACCGTAGACCCAGGCGGTGTAGATCTGGCTTCCCAGGGTGATGGGCATGCAGACGCACACCACAGCCAGGTCACACACCGCCAGGTTCACCAGGAGACTGCGCGTGGCGCTGACGCCAGCCAGCCGCCGGCTCCGCCTGTTGGTGAGGACGCGCAGGGACATTAGATTCCCGACAAATCCCAAAATGAAAGACAGACAGTACATGACGGTCAGAGCGATGGTGCTGGGCTCGTGGTGAGTCCAGAGCAGCATGCTCTCCAGGTTGGCCAAGTCTTTGGAAGAAAAGGTGGACAGGGACAAAGGAAAGGAGGAGAAGGAGGGTTGGTCAGAAGTGGATGTTTGTCGAGAGGATGAGGAGGTGGTGGAGAATAAAGGGGAGGAGACGAGGGAGGAGTAAGGAATGAGAGAGGAGGGCAGCAGAGAGGGCAGAGGTTGATGGAGGGAGGCAGTGGGGGAACTGAAAGTGGAGGGCAGCATTATAGCACTGCGAAAGCTGTGGTTGAGACTTTCCTGAGAGCCGTCGTACTGCAGCAGAGGAGAGAAACTGGGCCGGGCCGAGCTCCAGTCTGAAGGCTGGTCCTGGGACAGATCCATGCTGCTCTCCCGGTGGGGACAAAACCACAGCAGGAGACGCAGCAGAGAGGTCTGAAAATCTCTCGGGGGTCGGGCTTACTGCACTGGTTTCCCTTGGTCCTCATTAAAATCCATTCATAGACACGGCAGAGGAAAGCAAATCCCCCAAATCAGAATCCAAAAAAAAGCATAATTTCAGGATCCAGCCATGTGATCTGCAGGTTCTTCTGTTCTGTGTGGATAAACATCTGTGTAAACAAATGTAAAGCACGGTCCCCCATCTTATGCCACATCCTATGAGTCAGCTGGAGTCATGATGCACTGGTCCCAGTGCAGTCCTTATGTAACATATGTACATTCATTCCTCCAGGGAGCGGCTGCCTCAACCTGATAATCCACCAACAGCTGTGAATAGACTTTCTCACCTTCAAGGAAAGCAAACATCATGCAGATCTCCCCCCTCCTCCTCACTCTCTCCTCCTCCTCCTCCTCCTCCTCACACCTTTAGTCCATCACACGGATGCAATCAGATCTGTTTAGGGAAAACATCACAGATATCAGAGGCTGTTTTCACCTGCAGCATGTATTAATAACTGTGTTGAACAACAGCAAATAACACATTCCTGGATAGAAAAACACTGAAAAGCTTTTAGCATCTCCTCATGATGTGTTTGGATGACAGCTCCTGCGCATTCTTGCTTGAAATGATATTCCAATAGATTGCACATAAAGCAGCTACATTGAGCACCTTTTCTTAATTTCTCTACTGGATCACAGCTTCTCCCAGGTCTTAGAAACCTTCAGTAAAGAAGTGATTGAATGATCTGATATTTATTAGATATTTAGATATTTTCTGAAAATGTTTGCAGTATAGCTTTGATATTAATTATTCATTGATTAAGCACAGATGGCAGGATATCACTACAGACATATAAGAGATTTTTATGAGCAAATAGAGTCCATCAACATCAGATTATTAAGAAAAAAGGGGGGGTACAAAAGTAAAATGTTGAAATAGGCCTAAACTTAAAAATGTCCCCAGCCACATCATACAAAAGATAATTCTAAGTGGATAAAAGACAGAGATGAGTAGCTGTTTGTTAAAATAATTATCTTACCCTCAGAGAAAAGCAAAATCCAGCCATATGTCAGTTACTGACCGTGTGCGGATCCGCTTTAATGCTGAAAGCCTTAAGATGCTGAAATTAAGGCAGCCAGGTGCTGACTGAAGATCTGCGCCAAAAAGAGAGAAAAAAGAAAAACAGTGGCAAAGTTGCTCCTGGATCGCTTACAGCCGGTACCTGCGCTTTATAATCCGTCTTTGAGACTCAAAGCTACACAGAGGTATTTGTTGTTGGGAGAGCTCTTTGTGTTTCCGACAGCTTTGCTTTGACACTAACGGACTCCTCACATGTCTGCGCTCCTGCCGGCGGGAGCTCCGGTCCATCCGCCACTGCAGGACTGAATCTGAGAGAAATAAAGTCAGGGAGGGAGCAGCTGCTGCACACACACACACACACACACACACACACACACACATACATACATACACACGCACAGCGCGCACACCCATGCACGCACACACACCGCAACGCAGCCAGGCGCGCAGCACCTATAGCACTTCTTAAACCCTGTAATCAATCAAAAAGTGGCTGTAACTTCTTCACTCTGCAGGCTTCTCCCTTACATCATGATTCCGCTACAACCCATGGTTGTCTCCTTTCTTGACGCTAAAAAAAGAAAAGAAGAAGACAACGGGTGACTGGTTTCTCTCTCTGATTGATTATGACAGACATCCAAATAGCTTATTGACTGTAGCTTATTTTCCTGTCATCATTTTTGACAACAACGGCGATTTCTGACAAGATCGATCAATACACAATACATTATTTTATTATAGTATTGAACCGTTTTTCTATCTTGTAACAGTAAACACATTCCTCTTAAAATAAATGATGTTCTAATGACAAAGAGCACAAACAGAAATGTTGCAAGAAAGGAAAATATAGCCTACATTTGTAGAAATGTAGGCCTATGATTTGTATGTATGTATTGAAAATGATGGTAAGAAAGTAAATGTACTTACTGTATGCACAACTTTGCATTGCGAGGAAGTATGTGCTTTTTCTTCTGCTTCATTTCAGCATGGCCGGATGAACCAGGGGGCCCTAAGGGGCAGAGATCTGTGGTAGGGCCCCTACTGACCCACTACGGCAGCTTCATTATTTCCCAGTCTAACCAGTACTCCTACAGTTTCTCTGTGTTAATTACTTTGAAGAAATGTGTTAAAACTGAACTTTATTTCAGAATAAGCAGAATATAAACTGAAATAATTAAGGTCTTAAAACTAGATTTTGGCACTACAAGACCTGAAAGGCCCGTCATACAGTAGTTGATATTAAAATGTGCAAATTCAAAGAAAAAGTTACATCCGACACATATGGAGTGAACTAGGATGATATATATATATATATATATATATATATAATGCTGCTAATATTTATTCATTTTTCAATCACTTCAGTATATACTTTCAACAGAAATATTGTGTAGCATAATACACATTACATGATTGAAAAGTAATCTAATAACTTAATATAAAACTCTAATGAGAACCACAGTGAGAACTTTTATTTTTGGTACTTTAAGTATGTTTTGCTGATAATACTTCTGTACTTGTGTTTACATAAAATTCTAAATTATGAATGCAGGACTTTTACTTGTTACATTGTGTTGCCACAGCGATTTAGTGTTGCACATTCATAAAGTTGGGGAACTCCATTTTTTTTAAAAAACAACAACAAACGATCAAAATCTGAGGCTGAGATATCAGTTTCTCTTATAAGTCAAGCACCAAAAACACTGGATCCTACATCTCCCATAATGCAAATGGGTAGTGTCTTTCATTAGATCCTCCCTGCCTCCTAAATGCCCACTTCTTTCAAACTCCACACACTCCAGTTTGCACCACTTTCCTTCATAAATACCAAAACTTTAGAAAGCTTCCTCCAGAGACAGAGAGGACATATAAGCTGAGTACTACGTGTGACAAATAAAATTAACTATGTGAATCGGTGGAGGATAAAATACTGCTTCAGATAAGATGAAAAATACAAATAAAAGACGTGCACGAAATGGGAACAGAAAACAGAAAGGATTTTAGAGATGAATAAAAGATATATTTTAAAAGGATAAAAATCCAAATTACCTGTAGATAAATTACAGTAAAGCTGTGGATAAGGTTTCTAAACCTTTTCTACCACGGTGTATTGAAGCTTAAAGATCCAGTCACATTACATTTCCGGCTCAGAAAAAGCGCGTGATGCCACGGCTTTGATGCTGCTGATAAATAAATACTGATCAGAGCATACAAGGTGTATGTGAGTGTGATCATGTACTAAAAATGATGAGGAAATGCAACAATAAACACAATAACAATGTCTCCATTCTCAAACACAATGCAGGAGTGTTTACTGGCAGACTGAGAACATCCGCTCCTTCACAGTTGAACAAAGGTGAACTCTGACCTGCAAAGCCGGCTGCACATCGCCACGGAACAGGAAACGCTTGAATTGTCGTCCATGAACAGGCTTCAATAGAAGTCAATGGGAGACAGATTGAGTATTCATAGGGCGGAAGTGTGATGTGACTGTACCGCATTGGTTTTCTTACAGATTTCATACAATATGTGCCAATACTTTCTCAAGGTGTACTGTGTGTTTTTATATTATTTGAGATAGGGCTATGTACAAAAAAAATGCATTATGCATGACGATTTGTAATAATAACCCTGTGAGGCGAAAGACACACAATATGTTCATATAAAACCACACAAACATTCGTCATATATCATTGTTACAGAAGCTTCTTATAACCTGTTCCTGAGCAGCTTCTCATTCAGACTGTGTGAAACCAGTTTCATGCTTTTAAGTGATGTTAGAAAATGTATTTCAATTAATCAGACAGGATGGAATAATTGGATAGGGCCCCAGTATTGACTGTAGCACACATTCTTTTTGTTAATATGGATAACCAGTGTGCTCTGAGATCTCTCTGGTGACTGCAGCACCAGCTGCACAGAACTTGGAACAAAAGCATAATCCTTGGATCAAATAGAGAAAAATGTTTTTGTTTTTTTCCAACTAATTAACTTGGAAGGTTAAATCAAAATGGCATGGACCTGAATCTGTGGGCAGTGTGTGAATTAATAATTCCCTGTCATATAGTGTTTTAATCAAATTGGCTGAGTTCCAATTTATGCATATCCTGTCATCACAGTGGACTCATTTATTTAGTCTCAGGTCGACAGGTCCTGTCCATTTATAGACAATGAGCTCATGGCCTGTGGCAAAATAACCGGCTCTCACATTTTTAATGGTGGCTAAGACAAACAGCACATTTTCTTTCGCATGTCTGAGCAACAAAGATGGTAAATTAAACTTGAACTTTTTAACTACCTTTTAGGGCTGCCCCCTCTTAGTCGACTAATCAGTCTTTTTGGTCTTTTTAATGCTTTTTTCATGCTGAATGACTTATTTCCAAGAAACTTCTGAGCATATCTCTGTTAAACACAAGATTTAAACTGATGCTTTCGCATGATTCTTTGTGGAGAAATTCAGTTTTACAGATCTGTCAATTAAGTCAACTGATCGATCGGCAAAATCGATCGCGGACAGCCCTACAACCTTTGTTTAGAGTGAGTAGAGTAAGTCTAGTATCATCATAAAATAAATACTGCCACAGCTTCAAAACTAGATGCATTATGAAATATCTGAATATCATATTCATTTCCACCTTTCACGGTGAAGAAAATATAATAAAGCAATGAACCAGTCGGTATTTCAAGAGTTTAGTTCCAAAATGACACCCACTAGAAGAAAAAAAAGACACCCGCTCTGCAATAACGACTGCTGGCAAGAAAGTTGGTGTTGAAGTTATGAGTCAGCTCAAGAGATATATATTATTCAGCTCCATTTTAAAGACTGAATCATTTATGTTTTTTTCTCCTCATATTCCCCTGGTGAATCTCAGATCTGTATCCAAACAGACCCGTATATCATTTTGTAATTAAACCATATGTTTTTCTGATATTAAAGTCTCACGAAATGGCGTAACACAGCAGTTTGTTAAGTCACAAAGCTTTTTTTTGCTTTTTGCGTGTCATTTTATGTTATGAATTCACACCGGGTTTGTTGATTTTGGTTATTTATGTTGATTACTTAACTTATGTACATGAGTTAATTTACATAACAAATTTCCTTATTTTAACCCAAACCACAATGGTTTTCCTAAACTTAACCACCAGGTTTTGCTGCCTAAACATAAGTTTTGTTTGAATTCTCAGTGTTAACTATGTGTTTAAAACTGAGACCGTAGCGACGTGTCATAGTTTGCAGCGTAAAAGTGACGTCATGGGGTCCTGACGGGGCGTAAAATGGCACGCAAAAAGCTTAAAATGCGTTACATGACATGTGAAACAGCGAAAAGTGGCATGCTATTATACAGAGATTATGTTGGATATTAAGACCAAAAATTGTGTAAACATACGGTTAACGATGTACAAAATTACAATAGTGAAATAGCATAGATAGCATCGGTAGCATCAGATATGTGTTTATATATAAATATATGTTTTGGGCTTTTTCTCTACCATCATCATTTAGTAACTTCTTTAAATGTAACTCCCAAATTCACTCATTTAATACCAGACAGGTAAATCATCTTCACCTTCCTTTTTACAAAACAAAACACGGACAAAATAAAAGTTATCAAGTGCTCGTTATCCCTACAACATTTTAACAGGGAACTGTCATTTCATTTAATTAATGATATTTAATTATTTTTTAAGTGAATGTATGTATATATTTGAATATTTCTTCCCACCCCCTGTAATGTGTTGTTTTTCCCCTTTTTTATTGGATTGTTGAGTATTGATTGGTTAATTGTTTTTGGTTTCTCTTTTGCGTTCTTTTTCCCCCTTTTTTTACTGCTCATTTTGTGTTTTTCCTGTTTTTTTGTAGTATTTTCTAAATTACTGGCTTAGTCTTTTTGTTTTTGATCTTTTTTTAAATATTTTAAATTATTACTTTGTTAGTTATTGGCCTTTAGTTGAGGGGAGGTCCCTTGTGTAAGTCTGTGGCTTCTTGACCTCTCCTGTCACATTTTTTTTTATTATCTGGATTTCTATGCATTTTTATGTGTGCAAAAATAATAAACATAAACCTCCCTCTATACATATTCAGTTTACTGTCATAGAGGAGTAAAGAAAGAAGGAAATATTCACATTTAAGAAGTTGGAATCAGAGAATTTTTTTCCTAAAAGATTACTCAAACCAATGAATCGTTTATCAAAATGAGGTGATTCATTTAATAGTTGATTAATCTTTGCAGCTTTAGTAACGGTAATGTTTTTAAAATACATTTGAGTTTTTTTTTAAATTGTTCCCCATAGGAAAATTAGTCACCCAGTGCAGCAGCAGAAGGAAGGAAGGAAAAAGAGAAGTAGAATATAAGCAGAAAAACAAATAAAATCTGCAACGAAAACAGCAAAAACAGGCATGAACAGAAAATATGTAATAAAGCAGTCGAAATAATGCATTCTGGAGGTGAGCTTTGTCACATTCAGTTGGAGAGCAGGCTCATGGAGGGCATTAGTATGAGTCAGGCTTGTACTTTGGCATTGGCCTTGTTGAGTTGGGGCATTGTGGCGGACCTGTGGAAGCGTACACCTCCGTGGCTCGGTTGTGATCTAACAGGAATGTTAGCTATGCCTGATCAGCCAACCATGACCCTTGTGCTGGAGCAATATGGAAGAACCCACTGCCCTTGTGTGTTTATAACTTCCTGTTTATGTAAATGCCTCCATCGCTGAACACACTGTCTAGTTCCCTTTATCAGCAGAACAGAGTCTCTCTTTATCCATTCTCTTGCACTCCATAACTTCTGTTGAATCTTTTTTTCTCTTTTTTTTTTTTTTCAACTTTATTCTTTATCTTTTCTTACTCAGTGTGTCTCTAGTCTAGGTGGATATTAATCCTGGTGCTTCAAACCTGCCTGGGGCTCAGAGCTGTCTTCTGAAATGCAGATCTGTGGAGGTGTCATCATAGCTCTATGTCTTGGGTGTCTGCTCTTGCCCCCCAGCCTCACTCTCCTATTCACGCAGCCGTGATGATGCCATGCATTATTCCTCACTGACTCATCTGGGCAGCGTCGAAGCTGCCCAGTTTCGGTATCCCCTCTCAACTTTTATATGCGAGAAAAGGAAGTTGTTAGATATACTTTATGCTGGTGTCTGCAAATCACGTAGACATGGTATCTGCATTTTTTCCTGCCCTCTCCCTTCTCTTCCCTCATCTGTATACATCGGGTCAGACATGTGATGGTCATGCAGATAACTTGTGCTTCTTGCACGCTTTATTTTTGTCCTGTGACACACTTGTTTCCCACTGTTCCCCTTTTTCACAGATCTGTGTTTACAGTTGCTCCACACTCTGTTTTCAGCCTCTAACTAAAGCAAATGACAGGCCTAGGAGAAATGACATCAGAGTCGCAGCCACATGCCCCTGTAAGAATGCCTAAATATTTACAGGCCCTCATAACACATGCTAGCCTACCACTCAGCCTCCCATTTGTACAGGGCTGTAAGTTTTTAAACTCAGCCCTGTGGTCGCTTCCTTCTGCTGTAGCTACGTCTATTCTACGTCCTGTCTGGGCTGATCCCACGTCATTGATCCCTCCGTGGAGCTGGGCTCTTTAATTACAGTCATTAGCCGGAGTAGATCTGCTGCTGGGGTTAGAGAACCTTATTACCAAGACCTTGTCTCTTTCCTCCCCACACAGCGAACAGCTTAATTCTGCTCGCTAGTGCGTTCTTTGAAAACAAGCTGCAGTTACAATGTTTACAGAAAACAGGCTGCCAAATTGGACCCCCAAATCACACAAGTCTCACCAGGAGACATTTCCCCCTTCTACTTCCATCCTCTTTCAATTGGATATGGAGGAGAAATGTGCAGCTCTCCAATAACAGATTGAAGCAAAGTGGGGTGGAATAGGCCATGTCAGTGTGGTGCTGCTTGTTTACTGGTGGACCGGTGCCAACCGCTGGCGTGACCAGACCGGAGTAGCCATTTATCCACCACTCCAGACCTCCATTAAGATCTCTCTGTAGTCCTCCCTGTTGAGATCTACACTTCCACTGACATGTCTCTCCTCCTCTGCCTCCCTTAGCCAGGGTTTTTATTTTTAACCAGGTTCTGTTCTGTTTCACTTCCAGTCCATGTTTTTGTCTGCCGTCGTCAGGATGTCATCATGCATTCCTCTGTGTCTGTTGTTTAATTAGTCATATGGAGTTCCTCTCCTCTTTGGGTAATGGAAAAAAAATGAACTCACATCTTGGTCCCATTGGGTCCTTATGTGTCTCTCCACCTTCCGACTTGAAAACAAAACATTATCCCCCTTGAGCAGCATGCTAAAACTACACATCTGTTCTGCACATAAGATATAAACAAAACAAGTCCTAATTACCAAAAACAAGGGAGATTAAATATGGTGTAATCCAAGTGATAAAGTGTCTTTTTGTCTGCATTGCAAATCTGATTAGACCGGATTAAAGTGACCTGAAATTTCATCGACGTCTGCAGTGTTGTGATCCACAGGATCATTGTTAGGCCCTCACCACGCCTTTTTAAATAGATAGTTTGGATGTTTTGAAGTGAGGTTGTATGAGGCACTTATCCATGGGTCTGCGGTCTGCAGATCAGCTGTTTGAGTCAGACTTTTTGTGGTTTATGGAATAAACAAATACTAGAAAATAAAAATTGGTAATTATGACGGTGATTAACAAATTACGTTTTCTTTGTAGAGACAAGATTTTATGAACCAGAGTATACAGAAGAATAACTTTTGCAGAGGGAGACTGAATGAGGAATACAGATGTTGAAAAAATGCTTGAATGCAAGATAAAGCGGTGAAAATATACTACTTATCGTGTACGCTTAAACTGATATTTTTTTAGGTGGCTAAAGTGTGCATTTCTGCAGCTCCACGTCCACAGCCGTACATTTCTTAGCTTCCGTGTCGTGACTCTTGTTGACCGCTATCTACTGTAGGTACACTGACTATGATAAGCCCGCTTCAAAAACATCCAAACTATTCTGTTTAGTCCTGGCCATAGTGTTCATGAAATATTAATATTGTGGCTCCACAGTGTGTGACCATATAGCTGTGACTGTTTTTATCTTATCAGTGAGGGTAGCATTTGAGATGCTCGTAATGTGTCCTTAATGTATAAAGCTCAGGCATAGAGCAGCATGACATGGCTAAAGACTTTATTTTTTAAGAACTAGGTTAAGCCTTGGAAAAAATGATGTAGTGCAAAAAAATATATATAAATTGGTCACGCTGTCCAGTTCCTCATATTGTGGATGACCATTAAGGAAGTGTTGAAAGGTTTCTGGGTTGAAGTGGGCTTTTAGGTGCCACAGCCTCGTGACAGAATATAGACCTACCTTTTGTCTAATGGCCTGCACCTCATGTTGGCTAATGTTGATGTTAGTAACGGAACCCGAGCTAAGTGAGACCCTGTATTTCAGTGCATTATTAGCAGCAGCAGACCACCCGTGGAGCTCAGACGAATAAAAATCCCATTTCCTCTCTGTCCATTGGTGGTACATAAGAGTTGAGGATTGTGCTGTTGCCTGAGTGGCAATGAAAAAGCCACTCAGTGTGTGAGCAGATAAAGCTCTCTCAGCGCAGCGAGGGTGAGGCCTTCCTTCTGTATGCATCACCCCAGCCAGCTTGATCGATTCACTGTTTGCTCTGCCTTGTCTAAGTGCGAGCTCACACTGCCCAGTCCACCCACAGAAAATAATTCGAGCTTCGACCAGTGCAACCTGCTTCCCACCAGGCTACCCCAGCACACACAGATACAAAAATGTATACATGTACAGTGAGTCCACACACAGTCTGTCTTTCAGCCTAAGGGAGCTGGACAGCTCGGGCGTGAATCCATGAATTCCTCATAACACAATCTGTTGGCCGATCAATAATTCAATTCTATCTGTGAGCAAGCATGTCTGGATCCAATCTCACCTGCTCCTCCCTCGGCCTTCTCTTAACAAGGTGGGTGTTGTGTCCTTGAGCCGGGCTCGGCTTATGTCTGTGTGATTCTGTGTGTCCTTGTTTGTGCTGATTAGCTTGCTTCAGTTAGTTCTCAGGCAGTTGCTTGTTCTAAGTCCATCGTTGTGTATCCACTTCCCCTGTGCGTGCGTGTACACGCATGAGAGCCCTTGGCTATCATGGATTACAGAATGCTCATTATTTCAACTGTGCACATCTCTTGTGTGTTTCTGTCCAGAGCATAGACTGTAAAAAAAAAAAAGATGGATGGAGCCTGTGGGTCTGAAAAGTGGAAGGCCTTAAACCTGCATCCTTTCTAATGACCAGCAGGGGGCGACTCCACTGACTCCAAAAAGAAGTGCAGTTGTATAGAAGTCTATAGACTTGATTTATTACCACGGAAAAAATGTCCTAATGACAATCGCTTCAAGTCTTCTTCAATACAGCATCATGTTAATTTTGTAAATAGTAATAGTAAAACAGCATACAGCACTGTCTGTATTGTCCGTGTTTTCGTCTTAGAACTTTGCGTGTTTTTTAACTTCATTAAAGTTAACTGGAAGATTTTGGTCACCTAAAAATGTCTTGTTCAGCGTTAGATAACGACTGATATAGATAACGACTGTGAAGCCAAAACATCTTGCTCGCCCCCTGGTGGCTGGCTCCAGTATAGGTCATAAGTCCCGCCCCCTCCATATTAGTGGGACATGGGCCAAACTAAAAACTCAAAGTACATGTCCAGTAAATTCTTGCCAAAGATGGTTTCTGTCATTTTAGGTCTTATCACACTAATGTATGTTCAGGTATTAATTTTTCTGATAAGTTTCATTTTAAGTATTTGATGCTGTGAAAACGGGGTGAAACATCATGATTGACAGCTGTTATTGACTCGTGATTGGTCGCGCGGACATATGGGACTTCGATACCAATCACTGTTCAGAGTCTGGCTCCAAAATTACAACATAGCGCCGTCCGTTTCTGGGATATATTGATATTCGCATTTGTAAAGTGGGAGGAAGTGGCGA
>JAOVVB010267430.1:0-13872 GCA_028570985.1 Heterobranchus longifilis | reverse complement strand
TTTAACATAAATAAAACATAAATGATTAATCATCAACCTTTTTATTAATCTATAAAGACTCAAAACTAAATGTAAATCAGTCAGGTTTGTAATTTCTAATTTGCATGTTTGTTTAATGAATTTTTTTTTTTTTGTTGTAAAAAGTAGCATTTGGTCTCATTTATATGCATATGGAATATGATGCCCTATGTCAAATAAGACTGTGCATAGGGCCCCCTGCCCCCAAACTTAGATACGGCCCTGCTAGCTGGTGCGGAGCTGCAGAGTAGGCGGTCCTGCCCTGGAGACTTGCAGCATGTCAACAATAATGTGTGATGGAGAGATCTCATTTCAGACAAGTTATGTCTCAGAGGAGGAAGAGTAAGTTGTTGTTTTGAGTCAGCTAACTTTATCGTCAGATCACTCACTGCAAACGTCAGATTCTGACTCGTTAACGGGCAGTAACTAACATTACCGTTAACATCAAACAGTCTAATGTTAGCCAACGTTAACTGGTAACATTAACTTTAATAAAAGCAAACTTATAACCTGACTGTGGTTGAATTAGCCCGATCGCTGCTGCGCCTGCTGCCGTGCCTGCTGCCGTGGATTACTACTGTTAATATTATTACCAACACCAAATGCAGATGGAACCCAAGAGCCTGGTCTGCTCGAGATTTCAGTTTTTTTTTTTTAGAGATTTCAGGCAGTTTTTTCTCGCCACTGTCGCATCCTAACGCTTGCTCTTGGGTGATGTTGGGACTTGAAAATCATTGAGCCTGTTCTAGACCTGCTCTATATGATAACTTTTATCATGACACTATAAATAAAATTGAATTGAATTTTAACTATCAGCAGCAGCAGCAGCCGCATGGTTGTGTCTGGGTAATTTGCAAAAATCTTGCGAGATGGTTAAAGATAGGTCGTCGGAAAAACAAGTTTTCATGGGTTTCCGCAAATCTAGGGTTACCAGCCTTATCCAGAGGGGAAGAAAAAAGATTGGCGTGGAGTAGGGCGTCATGAATAGATTTTTCCTGTATGGGGCTCCAAAAATGCTAGGGCCGGCCCTGTGCATATGCAGAGGTGTGTGTCAAAGAGAAGTGAAAGACGGAGATATTTTTGAGTATTTATTCATACGCGCTTGTGTGTGTGTGTGTGTGAGAAGCCTATGTTTGAGAGAGAGAGAGAGAGAGAGAGAAGAGAGTGATGTGTGTGGAGAATGAGTGGGAAGAAGGAGCCAGGCTCGTCTGCAGATTTAGATCAACCTTTTCATGGAAAGAGGACCCATGCTGTTTTCCTCTTTGGCCGTGCCTGACTGTATGAATTCATTACGCCTTTAAGGGAGCACTCGTCCAAAAATCAGCACTGAAACCCCCGCGCCCCCCTGCCAACCCATCAATTGGGCCTACATTTATTATTTTGACCTTTCCTTTGCGGGGGAGTGACATCAAAGTGGATCCTGGACTAGTTCCTCTGCGAGGAGACGGAGGTGTCATCCTCACAGTGTGAGAGGCAGACTGCCGGCCTACGCTGGTTTTGTTGTCAGTGAAGAAGAGAGACGGAGTCTGGGTCAACATAATTAAAATGAGAATCAATTAGGCCACGGTGTATGGACGGAAAACTCAGTCAAACCAGGCGTGTTAATGTGCGGGGGCATGTTTGTGTGTTTATGAACCTATGAGACATTCGGATGTTTTGATGATTTCAAAAACTCAAATTTGGTATTTTAAATATATATATTTATATATGTCCTACTTTGATCTTACATAATTGTGATCAATCAATCAAATGTGTGGTAATATGTTATTGTTTTTTATTTGTTTGTTTTACATTCAAATATTCTGTTTGTATGATAATAATAAGAATTTGTGTTGTTGTTCCATATTGTTCCATACAATGCATTAAAAAAACAAATCAACCTACAATCTAAAGCCAATTCATTGTTGTCGAGACAGACAATGTCCCTAATGGTAATTTAAGGACCTTTTCTTAGTAATTTAGAGGTCTAAAATGTTTTCCTAGGACATACTATAACAGAAAAAACCTCTGCTCCTAAAAGCACCACAGCTATTTTGCAGTAAATTGGTTCCAATTGGCAAATTGAGTTTTGACATTTGAAGGTCAAGGGACAGACCAAAATATCAGAGTTATGTCATGAAAACCAAAAATTAAATAAATGAAAACGTTTCCTCTCAATTTTAACTGGTGAAATTAGGATTCCATTAATCATCAGACCACATTTTATACTGCTGCCAACAGAAACAGACTGCTCTTTTTAAAAGTTGTTGAATTGTCAGTCCTCCTTGTCAGATTTGTAAACATGGTGAAGCGTGACTCCACAAGCTCCTACTTGAACTAACACTTGGACTAACTGTGGATTTGAAGCTTCCGTGTTGTTTTATTTGAGGCAGAGCGGCGACGACGATCGATATGGTTAAAGGAAAAAGACGTTGGTGTTCAACATAAACAATATAAGCACAGTGCTTCCTTGTGTCTCCAATGTTTTTTCACAGTCATTACCTTTCATTGATACATTTTTCATATAATCCAAAAGTGGAAAGTGACAACCCTTATTTATTTATTTTTTTTACACTTTACTACAAATTTTGAGTTGAACTGTAATTAACACAAATACACATCTTGTAATGTTTTAGTTCAGTTTGATAGAATATGTTATTTTGATTTCAAAGTTTGGGGTGAAGTTTTGGTCACGGTTTTACTTTATTTAAACAGTCCATGTCTGCTAGTCTCCATACATATCTGATGTTAAACATTCTATAGATTTTTATACAAATAATTGCAGAATATCAGTCTGAATCATTGATTTATTGATCGTAATCTCAGTGTTATCACAATCCCATGTGATAACACTTTCACAGGAAAAGCTTAGAGACTGTATATAATTAGAATAAATAAATAAAACCAAATATGTAGCTATATAGAGAACATCTGTAAAGGCCAGTGGATTATACAGTAATGAAGGCAACCTAAAGGCACAAGGTCTCCGACATTGACGTACATCAGACACTGTAGCTCAGAGATCTGTACCGGCCGCTCAGCTCTCCTCTGCCATCCGACCTTCAATCATCTCTTCTCTCCTCAACAGAAAACTCATCTTCTAAACAACATCGCCCTCTTCCCACTGAAGAATGTATCCATGCTCTCTAAAATACATCTCACTTTAATTCTGCTTCTTTCTCACTCCTCATTCAACCAGTACGGCCACGCCAATATTAAAAGAATACCAACGTGGCTATTGCTGTTATTATTTTTTGGCTAGGGCTTATTTTGTAGCACTCAAATACCTCTCAATACCAGTAAGAACATCAGTGAAATGCCTGAAATATATTGTAATAAAAAGAGTAAAACACATGCTATGTAAAGTGTGATGATTGTATCGTCTGTTGCTACAGTTTCTAAACCCTCATTACAATATTATTTATTATTGTCTTTTATTTTCTTAACAAAACCAATACAAAAAGACTAATTATGCTTTATTGGAGAAGCCTAATTTATTTGCATTAATTTGATGTTTTTTGAGTATGATATTTAAATCTTCTTTTTCACACTTGACAATAACAATATATTTCCACTTAATAAAAATAATAGTTCTGATTGATTTGCTCTCCACTTTCTATACATTTTGTAATTCACCTCATCATGTGAGCAGCAGACTTTATTCTTTTATTCTTTATTCTGGCTTTGAATTGTAACCAGGACAGGCCACTCAGTACAATATATTATTATGGTAGTCTGGGTGGCATACAATGGGAACTTAGGGAGGTTAAAATCAAAATATAACATAAAGCATCCAAACATAACTTAACTTAAAATCCCACTTCACATATTATGTTCAAATAACAGAAATGCCTTTTCGTCCTGTCAAAGCGATTGCAGTGTTTTAATGTCAACAGCTTTACCTACAGGGCCATCTAGTGTCTGATTAGCCACATAACCACTCCAGAGGCTGAGAGAGATGAGCCCTGCGTTCCAATACGCATACTACCATACTATTTAGTATGCGAGAAAAAGATTTAGTATGTCCCAATCCATAGGGTGTGTTCGAAATCACATACTAACATACTATTCCTGCTAAATATGATGTAAAATTGAGTATGTAGTGCGTTCACACTGAATAGTACGTACATTTTGTGTATGCGAGAAATGCCCAGATGTGTACTACCTTCGGGGGAATTTCTGAGTATGAGACGGGAGCTTACTGCATATACTCAACTGCCCCACAATGCATTGCGTCTCTTCAGACTGTTCAGTGGCGGAGATAAACGGAGGTTTTGATTCAGGCTAAATTCTGTTAATATGTAACTTTATTAAGTTTTAATTTTTTGGGGGGGCTGGGCGAGAAAATAACCATTTAGATCCCAAATATGTGGTCAGTTTATTCAAATAACGCCTGTTTGGATATTTGCTACAGAGATCGCTGGCCGGATCCCCTGCCATTCATTTGATTCACGGAGGTTTGGGTCAGGCTAAATGCCATTAATATGTCACTTTATTAAGTTTTAATATTTGTTTAAGTGAGAAAGTAGCCCTTTATGTTGTGTTCAGACCAGAGGCGAATAAAATAATCTACTTGCTTAATTTGCACGAGTTTGGACGCTGGAATCTTTTGTTTTGACTCACTTCATTGCACGATTACTCACATTGCTCACTGCAGAAGTTCAGATTTTTCAACTCAAGCGAATGAGCGTCATCATGCCGCATCATTCGCACCGTGCAATTTGCGTCGCCCGACCATGTGTGTGTGTGTTTGTGCGTGTGAAACCAGTGACAGGCTGAGAGCTGCTGGCTGTGACTTGCCGTCAGTCATGTGATACAGTCGAGCAGCATACTAACAGTGTAAACGCTCTGTTGGAATACCATACTTAATCTTTCATTTAGTACGCAGTATGCAGTATATACACATTGAGTATGTAGTAGGCAGTACATTACTATGTGATTTCGAACACACCCATAGTATGTCAAATGCAGTAATGCCAAAAATACCAGGATGTCCTACTACATCCGGTCAGATTTTGCATTTTGCCAGCATGCTTTTCTGGCTGTTCTGACCCACAATTCTTTGCACAACATATATATGAGCAAGAGGGTCAAAGTTCAAGTCACAATGTTATGAAGAAGTCGTACGTCCCAATTGTATGCATACTGTATGAAACAGTACATACTTTGTAAGAGAAGCTGCAGTATGCACTAAAAAGTAAAAAGAAAAGGTATGCAATTTGGAATGCAGTTCTGTTTCCTAATCATTTGGTCTTCATCAACAGACGGCAGCACCACGTCAGTGTCAAGAATGATCATAAAATGATGGTAATAAAATGATGATAAAAAAACTAAAAAATCTACATGCTGTAAAGGATTTTTAATACCACCAAATAAATTAGAATCAATGTCGATTGTGATTTAATGTTTTGTTGAAGATTTAGATATCAGGTGTTAATGATGGAGACATTAATTTTCTGTGTATAATATTATACTTGATTTGCTCGTTATTATCTCTTAGAAGTTTTGTTATGCACTACAAAAGGTAATGTTTAATGAATTATGTCTTAGCAAAACTTCTCTTAATCTAAAATACACAAGAGTTAAGACAAGATAAGATGTAAGTAAATTCATAGCAAAGCTAGAATTGACAAGTCAGGTAATAATGAACTAATCATTAATTCCAATGAATTAATCATTCCAATGGTGGCTGGCTGCAGTATAGGCCATAAGTCCCGCCCCCTCCATGTAAGCAGATGGGACATGAGGCAAACTAAAAACTCAAAGTACACGTGTCCAATCAATTTTTCCTAAAGAGGGTTTCTGTAATTTTAGATAGTTCTTATCACGCTGTTTGTTCAAGTGTTCATTTTTCTGATAAGTTTTGAGTTATTTGATGCTATAAAACGGGGTGAAACGTCATGATTGACAGCTGTGATTGACTTGTGATTGGTCGGGTGGGTGTATGGACAGGACTTGGATACCGTCTGATTGCTACTGCGCAGACTCTGGCACCAAAATTACAAAATGGAGTCTATGGCGATGCTTTTGCGGTATAACATTCTCATTTACATTTGGTTGGTTTAAATTAATTTTAATATTTATCATATTTTATATTTTACCACGATCAGCTAAATGTAGTGTGGTAAAAATATACAAAACTGCTCTCTGATATATGGTTGAGTAAAACTAGTTATAAAATCTGACACTTCCCCTCTGTAAAAACACAAAATCTCTAAAATAATCGATTAAAGCAATAGTTAAATTAATATCTGAAAACACTGTGCAGAATGATTTAGGATTTGTATAGATATTATATACCAACACTGATAAACTCATCAAATTCATCAGTACCTCTGAGGATACATTAGTCTCAACATAAAAAAACAAAAACAAATGTTATGGTTGATAGTGTTGTGTACTGCACCAGAGGGACATGTTCACGCCTTAATGTCTGATAACACATTAAACCACAGGTGAATTCCAGTCAAAAGGTGTTAATAAACACATTTCAACATCAACACATGATGCAACCATATCCCCTTTACACATGTGAGCCATGACCTCAGCTGGGGCAGAAAATATGAATGTACTTGTTTGTGAAAACAAAGTGTTACAAATGAACACTGGTGATGGCTTCATGGCAGAGTGACAGCGAGTCAGCATGCACGATACCAGGGCCCTGAAACTGAACAAGGCAAATCAAATTCAGCCATCATTCATTTTGCTAATTACACCTGTGCTTGTCCTACTGTGACATGTCAACATGTATTCTGTTAAAAAGGCCAATACACACATCTGCAGATGCAAACACACTGGGACGATGGGAAAATACTGAAAATACTGAACTGAACTCCACATCCTAACCAAACTAACTGTGCTATTGCTATCCAGTCACAATATTTCTGGACTGACTTCCTTGTACATCTCATCAAGGTCCTGAGGTCACAGATTCTGCAAACAAATAAATAAATCATAGTCCTGATTACTAATTACTTGGAGCTGTGGCTGGGCAAAGTCATTGGGCCTTTCTCAATATGTATTCCTGTCTGTTCTTGTGAAACGTCATCTTTTGTAGCCCAAGTACTGTCCCAATACACAAAGAACGGTTTAAATTCCCGATAGTGTTCTCGACACGCTTAAGGATGCATCAGATAGTAACTTGTGTTAACTTGACAGCTCCAGTATCCCAGCATTCATTTCGGCATTCAAGCAAGGAGCAGGTTTCTAGTGCGGCTCAGACATAGACAGACCAATAACGGGACGATTTTTACAATTTTTTGAGCTATTTCATCACTAAATTCACTTCTGATCTGTTTTAGGGCCACCAGGGCTGACCTTGACCTCCCCCTACCTGAACATACAGTATGCCACATACCGTACCTCAGCTCAACAAAAATACACACTTTTTCAGGTTGGCTCTGAGTCCTATCTGTCTCAAGCAATTTAATATTGTGACCACAATAATGATGTGATCGAAGTAGGCAGCAACATGTGCAAAATGAGGATGCAGGACCCAGTCCATGAGGTGCTGAACATTGGGCAGGGCTCCAACTGCTTGAAGGAAAGTTAAGTTGAATTGTCCTAAATCTTGGAATTTGATGAGAATATTGGACTGACGACAGGGGAATCAGCCAGTAGCCCTTTGTCAAAACAAATGTCCAAGAGGTCATGGATGGTCCCAACCGTGGCTTAGGCGGTAGAATGTGTAATCCTTTCATTGCAGGGTTGACAGGACCACATGTTGAAGTGTCGTTGAACAAAACAATGAACTCAAAATTTCTCCTGATGCTTAGGCCTTGCATGGTAGCTCTGTGTGATTAAGAGGCAAATTGTAAAGGGTTTTGGATACAAGCACTGTATCCAAGGCCTGGAATCCAGGGCTTCAACTAACAATTATTTTCATTGTTAATTATCTTTTTCCATTTATCCATTTCCTGCCGCTTATCTGGGGCTGGGTTGCAGTGCCCAGAAAACCTCCAAAGGAAGGCGCCAAGGAGGCATCCTGATCAGATGCCCGAACCACCTCAACTGGCTCCTTTCAAAAACAAAGGACCAGTGGCTCTACTCCGTCCTCTCTCTAGATCTAAGCTCCTTAACCTAGTTCTAAGGTTGAGCCCAGCCACCCTGTGAAGGAACTCAGTAACTTGTATATGCAATCAGTTTGGGTTCACCAGATCTGATTCAACTCACCAGCAGGTGTTGATGAGTTGACAGCTCTGCTCCTCTCTTCACCCGAGTGTCCAAGACATAGCCTACGGCCACAGATCTGATGACACAACCACAAAGTCAGTCATCGATCTCTAAAGTTTTCTGATACCAAGATGAGTACTGAAGTCCAATAACAAAGCACCACTCGGGTTCAGATCGGGCAGAACATTCCTCCCAATCACCCCCTTCCAGGTTTCTCCATTGTTTCCCATGTGAGCATTGAAGTCTCCCAGCAGAAGTATAGAGTCCTGTAGCGCTACCCTTTCCAGGACCCCACCCAGAGACTGTAAGATGGCCGGATACTCCGAACTGCTGTTCTGTGCATAAGCACAATCAATAATTAGAACCTTCCTTTCAGTGACTCGCAATCACATAGAAGCGACCCTCTTGTAGAACTCCAACAAAGCAGCGCTCAGCCGGGGGCTTGTGAGTTACTTTTTGAATTTGCCTTTGGAAACCCAACTATTGCTATTGGAGGTGCTTAATGTGACTTAAACACAACTTTAACAAAGCCTTACAGTTTAGAAAAAAGTTTTCCATCAGTTCCATGAAACTAAACAAGGGAGACATGAGCAAGAGGAGGCGGGATGAGTAGTAATGAAAGATACAAGGCATTAGCCTATCACAGACAGTGATGAGGAGAATGACTGGGCAGCTGAGGGGGAGTATAGGGAGTGCCATCAGAGATAAGTAATCTGCACAATGTCTCGTACGATCAGAGACGACCTCTCCTCAATGCTGGATGATGGGCAGCCTGGAGGGAGTGGAGCTCTGCTACCCTCATCTCCTGAACTCGTCCTGCAGGGGTTTAATGCGTCCTCGCTCTGAGGCTGTCCTCCTCTACACGCTGCTCTCCTCTGTCACTGTGCTCACTGTAGCTCTCAACCTGCTGGTTATCATTTCCATCTCCCACTTCAGACAGCTTCACACACCTACCAACCTGCTCCTGCTCTCCCTGGCCATCTCAGACCTCCTTGTTGGGCTGGTGTTGATGCCGGTGGAAACAGTGCGATTTATAGAAACCTGCTGGTTTCTGGGTGATCTCATGTGTGCCCTGTCTTACATTATCGGCTTCACTCTCACCTCAGCCTCTGTGGGGAACATGGTGCTCATATCAATTGATCGCTTTGTAGCTATTTGTTATCCTTTGCAGTATCCTAACAAAATAACTCGCAGCAGAATTGAGGTGTCTGTATGTCTGTGCTGGGCATGCTCATTTCTCTACAATGGGCTGATTTTAAAGGACTATCTCAGACAGCCAGACAGACATAACTCTTGCTATGGGGAGTGTATGGTGGTGATTAATTATGTCCCGGGAACTGTTGACCTTGTGTTCACGTTCATCGGCCCCTGCTCAGTTATCTTTGTTCTGTACATGAGAGTGTTTATCGTGGCCATGTCTCAGGCTCGTGCCATGCAGTCTCATATTACAGCCGTTGCAGGCGGTACAGTTAGAGTCACTGCAAGGAAATCCGAGAGAAAAGCAGCCAGGACTCTCGGTATTGTCATACTGGTGTTTTTTCTGAGTTTCTGTCCCTATTACTATCCCTCTCTTGCAGGACAGGACATCTCAAACAATGCTTCATCTTGGGCCATTGTGTGCTGGCTGTTGTATTTTAATTCTTGTTTGAACCCACTCATATATGCTTTTTTCTATCCGTGGTTTAGAAAAGCTATCAGGTTCATTGTCACCATGAAGATACTTGAGCAAAACTCCTCTCAGGCAAATGTACTTTAAAGTCACTAAACACTTTTTTCATGACCTGTATCACATACTGAAAGTGTAACAAAAATTAAACAGCTGTTGGTCATATGTGATGGAGTATGCAAACACAAATGCAGCATGTGATATCAAGCACTAATGCCTTACATTTCATAGTTTCAGCCTCTGAAATGTTATATGTAAAGTATCTATCTATCTATCTATCTATGTTTCTGCTTTTCTTTGTCTTACATTATAGTAAACTGAATATCTTTGGATTTTGAACAGTTGGTCAAGCAAAAAAGAAGATTTGAATATATCACATTAGGCTTGAGGAAAGTGTAATGGACATGTTTTGCTATTTTCTGGCATTTTATAGACCAAACTATTAGTCGATTAAACCAGAAAATTAGATTATTTTATAATGAAAATAGTTTCAGACCTGGTGCACAGCCTTTCATAGAAAACATTCATTACCTAAAACAGCATGCTATAGCCTTTATCTTTGTGCTTTGGTCACAGCCTTGTTACTGCAGAAGGCCTTTGTTACAAATAGTCATTAGAAGATAAAAGAAGACACAATTTGGAATTTAGCAACAGAGACTCTAAAACTGTTATTTTTGTCTAGTTGAGTTTTTAAGAAATATAACATGATTGTAGCTCTGAGTTGCCTAACTGTATTACCCCTGTGTTAGGGGAAAGAAAATGTTTAGAAAGTATCGTTTTAAATTGGGTGGAAATGCATTTAATCATTATCTCAGCAATTCCATTTAAACATGGGTTTATCGAGGTAACGTGTGAATTATACATGTAAGGATTCAGCAGCAATGCAAAACTAATTTCCAAACCATATCCAATTTATGAGAAAAATTGTTGAACAGCAGCCTCTATATTTATGGGATTTCTGTTCAAACTTGTTGGAGAGGATTATGATGGATAAAACAAAACCATGTCTAAAACATTATATTTTGAGAAGCTTTATGTGGCATATAGAAGGGAGCAATCTGAAAGGAAAATGACTACAGGGAAAGAACACAGGACAGAAACAAACATTCAGATGCAGATGTAATGTGTACAAAACTAGCACAATAAGAAACTGCATTGATGATGATGATGATGATGATTGTGTGTAAATAAACAAAGACATTTCAGTGAAACATTCTCATTATTTTTGTAAAAATAACTATAAATAAATTTATATTAACAGTTTGGTTTATTACAAAGTTACGTTGAAAATACTAAACAATTTTAACAAACAAAAAAACACATTTGATGCTGAAGTCCTCATCTTCTGGACTGAGACTGGGGTCGTCTGACTTCTGTAATGAACAGAACAAATAATAAATAATACATTATTTTAATTATTAAAATAAAATTGCCATTTATACATCTATTCATTTTCATTTTATTTATTAATACATCTCAAACTATTTGGTCCTAAAAAAGTTTAAAAATATATATACAAAGGGCAACATACTTGTAATGGTAGAAAGTTAAATCTTTTTCATGCATTCGTCTTTCATCTCAAACAATTTAGACAACTCAAGCAGTAGATCAGTGTAATGGACCACAAACTTCCAAAGGTATAATTATTTTTCCAAAAATCAAAATAGAGCAAAATGGGATTTTTGAAAACCAAATCATTCTGGGAATGGATCTAGAAGGTGGCAGTTGTTTTAGGAAGTAGTGTGTAGGACTTTTAAATGTGCACCTATGTAATTATTGCAGGTCTAATATACTGTATGTGTAAACAACATATGAAAAAGCAATAAATACCAGGGATTTCATGTGGCCAGAAGTCATCACAAGCCGGACACCGCGGCTCTGCTCTTCCTTTAAAGTATCTGGCCACACATGGGTCGTGTATTTTTATACCACATGTTGGATTCTCACAAATTTGGCACTGGGAGAAAAAAAAAGATTAATACTGTGAGCAAACTCTGAACTATGTTGAACAAAAGCAAAAATGATCCCTCTTTACAAAAGTAACAAAGAACTGAACATGACACAGGAAGAAAAAAACACCATGACACATCACTATTAATCCTACTGCATCTCCTTGTACTGCAGAAATATATAAAAAATCACATTATTATGAAAGTGAATTCATGGTCATTCATTAGTCAAGAGCAAGTTTGGGTGACTACCCAAGTGATTTGCTTCTTTACACTATAATCATAATTATTTCTGTTCCTCAGATTTGTATCTCCAGACAGGTTCAAATAGCACAATTATGTAATATTCATTTAATTTCAGACTTTTCTAGTCACATTTAAAACATGAAGCTATCTATAATACCCCTGCCTTTCAATTACAAAATTGCTGGTAAGGATAATATCTTTGAAACAGTTATGAATGTAATCATGTAACTATAGAAGCCTGCCAACAAAAAAAATCATTCTCACCAGTAAGGCATAGCATTTACCTTATGGTAGTGATTTATTGTAATTAGTACTCAGGATTATTAATTTTTTTAATTCCCGGTGGGCTTGCAATATACTGGGTGAAACCATGAGTACTGAAAGTAGTATTGAGAGATTCTAAATGACAGAAGTGATTCTAATTAATTTCACTCAGGTATTTATCACAGGGTATATAAAGTTAATACACAGCAGAGAATCAGAGGAGACATTTACCTGGAAAGCGATGTTGTGACAGATGTGGCACGCTTTGACCTGATCCTGATACATTGCGCGAATGTATGGCTCCATCTCTATAATACATCTGGTGGACAAAGTGTATTCACCTCGCTTCTACATTAACGAACAGAAATCAATTACACACCAAATAAACCAACAAAGAGCAGCAAAGAGACTGGTCAAATTTCATCTGGTTAGTAGGCTGAGTAGTGAATGTGATTTTTAATTGATTTGCAAAATAAATCTAGATTACAAACATAGTATGACGATTTGACCAGAATCGTCTGATTTAGTCTGTCAAAGCTACAATCATGATAGCCCAGCTTAAGATGACGTTTATTTCTATTATAACTTTTTATATTCTTGTTGTGCACCGATCTTAAATAATATTTTACATCTCTACAACTGAATTGCAAATCTTTCCTTCTTTCAGTAACCTAATTTCCCTAACAGGGATCAGTACCACAGCCAGTTAACTTCACACAGCCGGTTGATAATCGACATCAATATTCATTTTAGTGAAGCTGGCTAATGAAAAGACAGCCAGACTGAGTAGAATCGCTTTATAAAAGCATCCCCGACTGACATTAAATGCTTAAATCGATCTAAATTAAAAAAAAAACAGATTTCTGTCCACACAAAGTGTTAGTAGTTTGCAGAAAAAGGAGCAGAGACTACATAACCTAAATTTGACTTTGGCATCCTGGTGCAGACAGCGTGTTTTACCTCACTGAGCCATTTGTCTCGCACGAGTCGGTTCAAGAGATGCTCTGTTTCGCTTTTCTTCAGCTTTTTGGAGGTCAGGGTGTCGGCGCTGTTCAGAATATCAGTGGAGGAGGCCTTGCCATTCTCCGAGCCCACGATCAGGTCCATCTGAATCACAACAGCTCAAGTTAAACCAAACCACAAAAAATACAGAACACAGAATACACAACAATATACAAAGGAAAAATAAAAGGGGAAAAAACAACTAAAACACCAAAACAAAAACCAAGAAATGCATCAAAAAGAAAACAAACTCCAAGCACCAGGCACGGAGGTGTACGGACGCTTTCTGACACAGAAAAGTGATCAGGAATTAATAAGGGAATCGATAAAGAATCAGACCGATAAGCAGAATTGACAATGGAATTGCTATCAATAAAACCTTATCAAATTCCCATCCATAACAATGTACATGAATATCTATTGTTTCATGTCACAGTGTGAATAGCAGTACTGGGTGAGACAAGAGTGGAGTTGACAGTCAGATGATTTTTCAGGTTTTATTTACATTATAGCCCCACTTTTTAAAAAAACATGTAGCAACTGTGCTGAAAAAGGCTTTGGGTGAAAGTGTATACA
>JAOVVB010267409.1:0-18475 GCA_028570985.1 Heterobranchus longifilis | reverse complement strand
CGCCCCCCCCCCCCCCCCCCCCCCCCCCCCCTCCTCCTCCTCCTCCGTCCACGGCCCTGTCCTCAGGTTTCTAAAGCTGTTTCTTTTGGTGGCCGCCTGCCTCTTACTCTCTCCTGCCTCCAGTGTTTTATTGCTGTTTTTACTGACAAGCCAACACCTAGAAACACCTTTTTCCGCCCTCAACATGACACCTAATATACTGTCCAACTCGCCGGATTAGCAGCCTATTGAAGCTCCCTCCAAGTTCTACTCACCTGCCCAGCTGTTCTCTGTTTGCCCTTCCCGGCTCCACTGCGCAGAGAATGTAGTGTTCACGTTTTGTGGTTTCCAGAGGCCTGCTGGCAATGAAGGGGATAAAAAAATAAAAAAAAACACAGAAAAAATTACAAGCATACTCTGAAATGAGATCATGTTTTTTTTTTCTTCTGGACCCAAGGACATTGTTTCGAGCTGTGAATCAGTTATCTTTTCTGAAATGGTATTAATCAGATTGATGTAACTGACCAATGGAAGAAAAAAAAAAAAACAGCTCGAGGAATATTCATTTATTTTATGCAGACACGCATTTCAGTCACACGTACACACGCAAACATACAAAGTATTCACAGACACGCATTCACTCAAAATGTTTACAGGATGTATCTGAGAAGGGAAACACAGTGCCTTTTAGCTTTTAAAGCTCTTCATAGCCATCCTCTCTAAACCATTTTTTTTTTTTTTTTGCATAACAATCTAACCATTTAGTTTTTTTGTTTTTCCACGCTGGCAATTTCTGTTTTGTTTTTCCAAGCATTCGTTTTTTTAGTGTTTTTAACGTGGGTCTTTCTCTGTTCTCGTGTGCGTAAAGAAGACAGACTATGGTACAAATGTGCAGAGCAGTAGGAAATGTTAAGATCTTAATTTTTTCAATCTTAAAAAGTTTGAGGATCACAGAAAAAAAAAACATGTTGGTAAAGTTCCAAAACACATTTCACGTGTGTCTCTTTTTCCCCATCTAAAGGATATTTATCTCCCAATCAGTATCACATTAGCCGTGTTTCCATTCAGTTGTTTCAAAGGCGAAATTTGGAAATTAAACGTTTTCCATCAACTATGTTTGGAGCGAATAAACTTGTTTCGTCAAAAGTTGGCGCCGTAGGCTACGATTTCCACATGGCTGTAATCTGCCAGGAAACAGAGTAGAAGAAGAAGAGATTGTTAACCAGAAACAAAACAAGTCACTTTGACCATGTAACCCATGTGCGGTCGGTCTTCAGGAAATTGGGCAAGTTTTAATTAGAATTAGAATTTCTTTATTGTCATTGTTCTTTAATTTCAGCTAGAATTGGCCACGTTTCACGCTGTCTGGAGATGAAGACAAATTCATATAATATCCACAAAGACGTTGACAGCGGAAACAGCTGATCAGTCATGTGAGTAAAATGCATTTCCATATCTCATTTAGCGCATCAACTCCTTTTTTTTTTTTTAACAATCTCAGACAGACAGACAGCTTTTCTAATGTAACACTTCAAAACGAGCATAAAAATACCCGAATGGAAACACGGTTATTGTTACACAAAGAATATATCAACAAATATAATGTTGAACACGCATCCAAATTCTTTAACAAGCTTGTGAGAAGCTGCGACCACATCGGTGCTAAATGGACACCGCTGGAATGAAACGAGGCATATCTGATGTTTTGTAATATTTAGATTTAGGGTCAGACTGATTGACTTAAACATTAGCGTTTAGATCTTCTTGGAATAATCAATGAGTTGTTAATCGGAATCAAATTTTTGTTTACCTTTGCAATTTAACTGAATTGCCTTTGAAAGAAACATCCGAGGCTTCTGTGTGTCAGTAAATAATGATTCAAGCAAAACCATCCTCTCATCGCCGGCTGCATTCATGCTGAGGTTCTAGTTTAGTGAATGATCAGACTGTCTGTTCCCACCTCAGAAATCACAATCAGGTCAAATAGGAATGGAAATTATTTCATGGTTTGTGTTGTAACCTAACAGGAGTACTTGACTTGGTTGTATTTTTTTCAAAATAAGGTACCATGATCACAGTAAGTAACTCTAAATACTCAGAAGTGTATTAACTGACTCCGTCTGGATTTTACAGACATAATTAACTTCACCTCGTAGTACTCCTGATAGGTCAATAAAAAGCATATTATTTGTGACAAAAGTAGTGCGTTTCACTCAAAATACCATTTTAGATTAAACACTCGAATCAGTTTCATCTCAAATTGTTTGCACAAACAGGACGTTATTATTAAGTTGTTGAGCTCAACATGGCTGAAAAGGTAATTCAATATATATATATATATATATACATATATATTTGTTTTGTATATGAGATGTAAAAAAAAAAAAAAAAAAAAAAGAAAGAAATAGACACCCATAATCAATGGACCCTCTGTTCTCAGCACAGGATTTCACCTCTAAAGTTGAAATATTTTTGGAGATATATTTAAGAAGATGCAGTTTGGTCCAAATAATTTGTGAATCAAAGCTCAGGCTGTGAGTGAATACATCACTTGGATGTGCTCCACTAGTGCCAAATGTAATATCAAGTTTGTAAGTTTGTATAATGTCTTTTCCTGGAGATGTGAAAGAGTGATCATTCAGCTGGGATTCAACATTATGTGGTTTTTGTAACTTTGCTCGAGGTTGCTCATTTATGAGAAAGATCTTAGTTCCTGTCCTGTCACACCTACACCAGCTTAAATGTACTGATTGTTATCATCCAAGTTAAGTGTATGATAGAGTTGTTTTTTTTTGGAGATGCACAAAATATTGTATTTTTGAAATCGCTAAGTAAGCAGTAATATCTTCTGTCGTCGACCCGGTGGTGGAGAGCGTTTGGTACATCTGTAATGTGAAAACATGTCCGTACCAGCTGATGTGCTTATGGCCGGAGCAAAAATACATTAACAGTGCAGTTGTACATTAGCTTCTGCTGGAAACGCAAACACAATGCCCCCCCCACCTCCCCACCTCCATCCCTCATACTTCTATTCTCCTCAGTGTTTCTTGCATCTGCCTAAAATGTCGACCATACAGATTTCCAGCCGTTTCCTCTGAACGGTACTCGTCCCTCCGCAGCTCATAACTCTGAATGGCAGTTAACAGACCAGGTAGCAGGTTGTCATAGAGACCGGTCATTTGTGCGTTACTTAAAGCGAACAGCACAGCAGACTCTGGACGCACACAAGCCACTATTCAATAAGAGCCATCGTGTTTTTAATTAAGCCATTCATTCGAGGATGGTCACTCAACAGCAGGGTTGTTTAATGTACAGTGCGGGCTTTCAGCTTCACTCGCTAACTTGATCTCGTGGCCTTGCGCTGTGAAGAACATGGGCTTGATGCCGCTCACGTCGATGTTAATTATTCTGGGGAAGATTTGACTAAACTGTCTTATTTGTTTGGTGACTTTTGCATACAGTATTACAGTTGTTTCCAGTTGGTGGTGCTTCAGAAAACCAGCTTTAAATTGTAACCATATCCCTGCTCATTTCTCGATGGCCATAGGTGTATATAGCAGCGCCGACATATCCAGTGCAATGTAAACCTCTATACTCCTATACATTTTTTTTTTTTTTCTCTTTTACCTTTCAACTACATGTAAAGGCCTTGCGAAAGGGAGACAGAGAGCCATAGAAATACGATTTCAAATCAGGAAATAGATAAACCCTTAACAAATATAAATGCTTTTGGAGTAAAAAAAAATAAAAATAAAAAAAAGGAAAAAAAAAAAGACAATATTTTCTGCGATTTTGAATACATCAGCTTGATCCACTTTGATATGAATAATTTTACCCAATCCTTTTTGTACATTGAACGAGTCAAGAAAGTAAATATTTTTCTGTTTGTTGGTTTGTGTTTGATAAAGGTAGACGTGTTGAATACATTAGGAAGTGTTAAACATGTTTGTCTTGTGAAGTAAATGTAAATTCTACGAGTCAATGGGAAAGTCTATATGAATGCTAACTGTGTTTTAAAGTTATAAGGAAACGAGGGAGAGGGAGGGATAGAAGGTGAAACGGACTGGAGGAGGTTTTTGCGTTATATAAGAGTGACCAAAGCAGAGGAGAAAAAAAAAAAAAAAAAAGATTTAACAAACAAAAAGAAGTATTCAAGCAGTTACATTTTAAGTAGCACTTATTATCCAACTTCTAGTACTTCTTATTTTATTTGAAAGGTATCTTTTGTAAAGGTCCAGGCTTTGGATCCCATGTATATTGCTGTGAGGATTTACTGGTCACTTTAAAGTAGAAAACAAAACAAAAAAAAAAGTTGAATCTCCGTGTGAAAGTAAATCTACCAGAGCCTGATGGAATTGCACTACCCTCATACTGGTTGATAAAGTCTATTTTGTATAAAATACATGCAAATATTATCTTTAAAGATTAAGGGCAGATCATGTTTCACTGGTACATATGGCTATGGCTTTCATTGAAGTCTGTTTTGTTCGTATTTCAGTTATGTAAATGTAATCCAATGTAAAAACAAACAAAAAATATAAAATGTTTGTTAAAAAACAATAGTTTGTTTTACTTCTGTATTACACCTCTTCTGTAGTCAGTGTCGATATTTTCACCTATTTGATTAAATGTTGAATTAAGTTATCTGTGTTGTTCTTTGACATTGGATTTGGCATCGTGTTGGTAACAACTTGGATGATGTTTTTGTCATCACTGGTTGAAAGTGGAGATTCGAAAGAACTGATTTCTATTTAGTTCAAACATCTTACACAATAAAGTTTCCTGTTTTTCAATGCTCAGCTCCAGTGGTTTTATTATTTTTTTCTCTCTCAGATCTTAATTATCGACCTGGAAGTGTCCGCTGCTTTTTAATAGGACAAAATATCATCAAATAATAGAAAATATACCGTTTTATTAAAACTCACTAAAGGTGAATAGGGTAAAAAATAAAAATAAAAATAGATATCACCATGAAACAGTTGATTACTTACATTAAGTAATTATTTACATTAAGACAATCATTTTTTGTATTACAAATGTGTTTAAATATGCAAATTAGGCATTATCTTATTAAATATGTGCTAATTTGCAGAAATTTCCAGAACAGAAATGTGGATAAAATCAGCTTCCTAACTGTTGTTTCATTTTGTCGACATATTAGAGTCAAATGTTTTTACAGAGTGATCTCTTTTTATTATTCCATAAATCATAAAATACTGCCAACTGCCATAAAATAAAAAAATACACACATATATATATATATATATATATATATATATATATATATACTGTATATATACACACACACATACATATACATATACACATACACATACATAGGCTAGTAGCCTTAAGTGTTAACAATACATTTAAGTCACGTGTTGAAATTATGTTTTAGTGTAACAATATTAGATGATGTGTGGCGTACTACAGTATATGACTTGACTGCATTACCCAGATAAGATTACCCAGATTTTGTGCTTAATTTAAAGTATATGTAACATGTACTTCAAAAACTTCATTAAGTTCATCTTCAATGTACTAAAATTAAATATACTAATTCTGACATTTTTAAAGTTTTATTTCTGTGTACTTTATAAAAAAGTGGTACTTCATTGTAAGTGTATTGTAAATAGTACGTAAGTGTACTTTTTAAAAGTATACTAAATATTTATTGTGGTAATTTAAAATAAGGGGGTGGGGGGGGCGTGAGCATTGTAGGCTACATCTTACTTTTTTGTAAATGTAAATTTTATACTGTTGATGCTCAATAAAAATATGTAAAATTCAAATTCAAAAATAAGTAATTTTTCATGCAAAATGCTTTCATGCTGTTTTATATCATATTAACTAGATTTTGGACTGACGGAACAAGACTTTTAAAGACATCACCTTGGACTTTGAGAAACTGGGATGGACATTTTTTCACTATTTTCTGACATTTTATAGACCAATTGTTTTTATTTATTTTTCATTAACAGTCAATGATACAAAGTCTGACATCCTACATTTGCAGCCTTGCAGTCAAATGCAGGGGTTTTGGTTTTCAACACCAAAATCCAGACAGTTCCCATAATGCCTTGGGGTGAATTTTCAGGAAGTGTCCCACATGGACTCAGTGAGAAATGCAGCGAGCGGCAGCTTGACACCAGTCTGATTTGCTTTTGTTTGTTTCCATTTCGGGGAAAAAGTGCAACATTAAAATGATGCCGAATTAGCATTAAACCCTTCCTGTTTACACTGGAGCCATGGAGGTACGGACAACTATCAATAAATTACTTTTATACTAAAGAAAACTGGGAAAACACGAAAATTCTCAGGCGAGTTCTGGACTGGCGTTAAATCCGTGATTTCTAAGCGGGTTTATGGACGTTTAATTCGGGACGGACATTGGAAATAATGTCATCTTCGGAAACTGTAAGTCACACTGAAACAAAAAATATGTGTACCGTGTATGTGTGTCCTAATTTGGCTGAATTGTACTATTTTAATTAGCAAACACCGGTATACACCTGTGGCTGCCACCCCTCCCCCTCCCCCACCGCGCTGTAGTTACTGTTGGTTTCCTCTGAGGGGCGCTGGAGGCTCACTGCTGGAAGTTCACATAATCAAACACAGTAAAAATAATTATTTTTTTTATACAATCTGTGGTTTCTAAAGTGCCCCACTCCTGGATTATATTATTTAACCCTCATCCTACCAACATATTTAACATAGGCTATAATTGTGGACTACTAGTGTAATAAATAACCATGAAAAACTTTTTTTAAAGTTATTTCTTCTCAAAACATTATTAGTTAACCTATGTAATTAATGTCATCTGAAAAAATAGATTATTCTTATTTTAGGAAAGTTACAGTTAATTTGCATATGATGTAAAACGAAAATATACTTTTCTTTAATACAAATTGCAGCTTTTATATCAAGAACAATCCACATTAGTACTTAAAAGCGTATGTACTAAGATCTGTGGACACTTTTAAAAAGCAGCTCAAGACCCATTTGTTTAGACTTAGTTTTTTAATTTAATTTTATTGTAGTTTTTTTTTTTTTTTTTAGCTAGATGGATGTATTTCTGTATGCCTGTTTTTGCCTTGTTATTTACTTTACATTTTATTGCCATTTTATTGTGAAGCACTTTGTGATGCCTGCTCTTGAAAGCTGCTAACAAATAAACATTATTATTATTATTAGTAGTAGTAGTAGTAGTAGTAGTAGTAGTATCATCCTTCGATTCTGGTATCATTTATTTTTCAGAAATTTAAAGTAAACAGTATTTGTGTTATGTTATATTTATATCATGTAATTTTGACACCAATATAAAATAATTTTATTGAATTTTATTTGTCTTTCAATACAAAAGTAGAGACCTTGGTCTCAGTGTGACCCCCTGTCAAAATAAAGGTCAAATAAATGGAATTCAAATTTGGATTTTTGCATCTTTGTATCCCCCCTTCTCCTGTTTCTTTTTTGACTGCATGGATCCAATGCATTTCTATTTTTTCAGTTTTAAAACAATGATATGAGGTCTCTATTAAGATCAAATTGATTGACAAAGTAATGAACAAATTTAAATGATAGAATAAAGCACCTGTGAGATGTGACAAAGTTTACCTGGGCTCTGCAGGATGAGGGTTAAGACTGAAACTGGAAATATGAGGAGAGCTTTCCATAAGCGCCAGCTGCCGGCTACTTTATTATATACATTTTAATTTAATGAATGAATATAGTGTCTTTATTTACATTGCACTTTTTTACAGCAATTAATGAATTCATGATTCAGTAGATTCACATGATTTGAGTCAAGTGATTCACATGTTTTGTTATTTTAGATTTATTTTTAGCATAGGTTTATTTTATTAATAAGTTAATTTAAAACTAATACTGGATAAGACATGGGATTAAAAATATGTTCCCCATTAAAATAACCTTGTTTATTTTCATTGAATAGGAGTGCATTTATGTTTCTCCTAAAACAATATATTATGGCATGTCCTGATGAACCTTATGGCTGAACGATTTTGAAAAAATATCTAAATTGTGATTATTTTTGACTGATATTGCAGTTGCGATATGATTAACGATATTAGAAGTAATTATAATTTTTGCATCATTATTATTTTTACAGAAGCCCTGGGAGGCAAGCAATATTTATTTATTTATTTTTGCCACAATCATTTTTCCAATTTTTTTTTTCAGGCTGTTTTTCTGAGAAAAATTAGATTTTTTTTAATTTTTTTTTTTTTTAGAAACTTCCTTTTTAAAAAAATTTTTTTTAGAAAGATTAGAAAAAAATATCTGTCAGAAAAGAAAGTCTTGCTTACAGGGCTTCTGTACATTTTCATTGAAAAATGATTGGGATCAGATTTTTTTTGTGAGGATCTGTACTAACAAAGATGTTTTCTTAAGTCTGTAGAATACGATGTGTAGTCCGGGACATCTCTGCAGCACCACGATATTTAATTTAAAATGCTATTTTGACACATATTTCAACTTTAATAAATATTGCGCCTCCTGTGACTTGAAAGTTGCAGTAGGCCATATTGCGATTTCGATAAAATTCTGCCTTACAGTGTAAATAAATAAATAAAAAAATTAAAAAAAGGTCTAATGATTCTTAATTTGAAAAGTTCTGAGCAGTCTGGAATGGGCGTAGTTTTACATATTAATAGCTATTTACAGACATGTGGGCTAAAACGCACAAGAAACCTAATTCTCCTTCACAATAATTCACTACATGTTTACACTATGTTAAAATATGCAATAATTGAGCATCAGAATGTGTCGAAAGTCACCAAATTTGGGCTTTTACGGCCACATTTTTCTCTCCAGGGGAGCACGCCCCCCCGGACCCCCCCCCCAGCTGGCTACTTTTCCCCACTGGCTGGTTACTGCGGATTTTGTGGAAAGCCCTGAAGTGTCATTAAAAGTCCAAATCAAAAGGAAGCACACTTTTATCAGTAGCTCTAAAACATTTTGAAGTTCCATGGTGTGATATTCTATTATATTCATGTGTTTGCTGTGAGAACAGAGGCTCAGGGGAGAGCTAATCTGCCCTCTGTGTGTTCCTGTTTGTAGGGATTTGCACGGAGAGGTGAGGCCAGAAGAAGACGCTCCCAGAGGCTTTCTCATTATCCCCGGATTAACGGAGGTACGGCCCTTTGAATTTACATGGAAACCTGTGCTGATTGATGGTGAAAAATACCTCCGCAAACCCCTAAACGTTACTTAACAGACCTGTGGGTCTGCTGCTGCGTCAGCTAAAGTACATTTCATATTGTCTGAGACATCCACTTGCATTCACACAGGAATTTAAGAAATGTGAGTTTTTTTCAAAGTGTAGCCTAATGACAGGGATTACCCAGCAACCCACTGACCAAAAACCTGTTTGTGAAGATTTAATAGACTTTGGTTTGATATGCAAAATAAGGCCAAATACTCTCTTTGTACTCAACCAATTTACACGAGTAAGCCGACTTCTTATTCTGATTTTACATGAGAATTTAAGTTGAAGAAAATGCTACCTTCTGTGCAAAACCCTTATTAATTCATGTATGTATGTATCCATATTTTATATTTTAGGTTTTTATAGGAGTGACGGAAACAAAGCTGTATATGGGTTTAGATTTGATTTATGAACAGAATGTGTTTAAGTTAGGGCTGAGCAATATATCGATATTATATCTATCATGCAAGGACGTAGGTTTTGTCTCAACATTTTGGGGGGGCACATATGAAGTCTGGGGGTCCTCCGCCAGGAAACTGCAACTTTAATTTGTGCTTAATTTTGTGCAATCTGGGGATTTCTGCACCAGTTTGTGCCTTTTATGCATCAATTCATGGTGGAATAACTGGAAATCTCCTCTGCCACTTTTATGTTTTTATTTGGGGGAACAAATGCACATGTTCTAAATATTGAGAGTGACGTGTCCCCTGCATCTCCTCGGAAACATATGCCTATGATATCATGATATGAGACTAGATATCGTCTTAGATTTTGGATATGGTAATATGGCGTAAGTGTTTTCCTGCTTTTAAAAACAGTAAAGTGATGTAATTTTCTGAACTTACCAGACTGTTCTAGCTATTCTATTATTTGCCTTTACCCACTTAGTCATTATATCCACATTAATGGTGATTATTTATCAGAAATGTCATTGAGTGAATATTTTGTGAAAGCACCAACCCTACAATATCGTCAAAATATCGAGGTATTTAGTCAGAAATATCATGATACTTGATTTTCTCCATATCGCCCAGCCACATTGCGTTAAAGTGGCAATATTGAAGATTTTCATTAAAATAAATGTCTGTTCAGTCATCTATCACTATAATATTTATATATTTGCAGTATTACAAACTGGGTGTCTGTGGTGACATTTTCTGGGGGGAAATAATGCTGTATTACAGTTTTTCTCTGTTGTATAGACACAAAAAATTCAACTATTTTGAATACTGAAAACTTGAAGCTCATATATGAACAACAAGACTCCAGACTGCTAAACACAATTTTAACTTTTGATAACAAAAGCCTCCTGCGCAGGTGTTGCAAATTAGCATTTCACAAACACATCTGGTTCTTAATGTATGTTACAATTTTAATGCTGCTGTGATGTCCATACTAAACAATTTCAGTTTTCTAAATCAATGCTAAATCAACTGAAATCTTAAGTATTGCCCCTTTAAAGTCAAAGACAATGCTGTCTCAATGCAGTAAATGCCTTAAAGTTTTTCCTTAACTATGGAAACCTTTTAAGGGATTCTGTGCAGCACCCTAAAGTCCCCTCAGCTCAGGAGAAACTAAAACTTAAGTGTCAAACTTAAGGAGAAAACTTAAGATGTTTTGTGCAGCTGACCACAGTAAAACACCAGAATGTCGTTAGAAGCTGAACTTTATTTAAGCAAAAATATTTCTTCATGAATAGACAAAGGAAACATAATTTACATGTCGGTGATGGAAAAATACATCTACATTTATTTACAATAACATGTTTTAATCTTTGGTCTTTCATTTCACTGCAAACTTCAGGAATAATCGAGCAAATCCCTGAGGTTTGAAAGTTTTTAAAGTGCAAAGGATGTGGAAAAAATGTCTCTTAATTTGTGTCTAAACACCAGCTTTAGACGATCTCGTGAGTGTTGTAGCATGACGGGACAAACAGTCCGTTTCTGGAAGCCCACTCTGCCCACAGTTTCCCGGCCGGGTGGTAAATATTGTCCAGAGGTTTCCTCACGGTCTCTGAGGTGGCGGTTTCTGCCAAAGACCAGATTTTGGGTTTCTGAATGTTTTCTTTACTCTCCAAAGCGGATATCGTGTGATCCGCGCTTTCAGCTTTCTTGACAAGTGCAAGTTCTCTGTCTTCGCTGCTTTTCTGCTGCTGCGGCATCTCCAAGCGCGCGCCCACAGCAGCTGCTGCTGCTGAGCTGTCCAGCGCGCTCTCCGCGCGCTCCTCTGTGTCTGCGCGCTCCTCACTTTGAGCCTCCTCTTCCTCATCCAGGTGACAGTTCTGCATCGAGCTGTCCGCGTCGTCGCTCTCTCCTTCCTCCTGCTCATCGTCCTCCTCGTCTGATTTGCCTTTGCACGCCCAGCTCACGCGGTTCTCCTTCTTCAGGCGTCGCCGCGCGTTCGCGAACCACGTGGACACCTGCGTGAGGCTCATCTTGGTGATGATCGCGAGCATGATTTTCTCTCCTTTAGTCGGATACGGGTTCTTCAGGTGCTCGTTCAGCCAGGCCTTCAGCGCCCCGGTGCTCTCCCGGGTGGCCACTTTGGCGACCCTGCCGGGATCCTCTGCTACCCCGGGGCGGTACGGCGGGTAGAAGGCGCCCCCGCGAGCCAGGAGCGCGTGATGGTAGGGAGAGGCGGCCTTCAAGTCGAAACCGGGGTTCTGGAAAACAGAGAGAAGGGACGTTAAGAGCGAGCAAAGGATTCTCGATTGTGCGCAATTACGCACGGATTTGGCGACCCTTGACCCGGAGCTTACAAATCAATGCGTTTACAGACTTTTATCTTTTAGTGTTCTATTTTATTTGAGTTTATATAGCTTTTTACTCTATTTTATTTAATGTTATTAGTAGTTCTATCTTGTTTCACTTTTATCACGGTTTCCCTTTTTTTCAAACTTTTGAGCTGCTGTAACGTGTGCATTTCCCCGGTGTGGGATCAGTAAAGTGTATTTTATCTTATCTTTCTGAACTCATGAGTTCCGAAAACGTTTTTCTTAGGTTCTGTAGGCAAAAACACAACACAACTTCAGTACAACTCAGTATGTGAGAATAAAACCTCTAAGATTTCCATATTTTTATGGTAATGTTTATATTCTACATGTATGTTCTTAGCTGTTGCACTACTTTGCTTTTAATATGTTTATAGTTATGCACCAAACACCAAGGAAAATCCCATGTATGTGAAAACCTTCTTGGCAGTAAACCTCCTTCTGATTCTGAAGATGCGTTTTCTGAACATCAGTTTTTCTGCGCACAGTTTTGTTAACAGTAATGATTCCCAAGCTTTCCATAATGTATTAGTGAATGCTGGACTCACCATGTGTGCGATGTGCCTGTGGTGCGGATATGGGATGAAGTTGTATCCCTGTAGTCCTGAGTATGTTATGGGAACTCCAGCTGCCATCGCTGTCAGATGCTGAGCCTGCTGCTGCTGCAGCACCGGGATCTGATATCCAGTCGGCATGCTGATGTTCCGCTCCAAGAAAAAGCTGCCAATTCCAGTTTGCGATGCAGGCATCTTTCTTTTCTTTTTTTTTTCTCCTGCGTGTCCCAGCGATTCAGTGTGAGTGGCGACCCAACCTGCTGCTGGATCTATTTATATCCAGCCAGCTGCCAGCGTGTGTTTGCCGGGGGGAGGAGGAGAGGGGGGGAGGTCCCACTGGTAGTGACTGACAGATTCGTTCAAAAGAGCCACAGCTTTCACTAAATCCCATCAAAGAAGCCCTCCGCTGTTCCTTTTAGCGTTTTCGTGGAGAGGCTAAATATGTGCTGCTTATCGCGACACAGAAGTTTCAATTCAAATGCAACTTTTTCTTTGGAGAGGTGAATAAAGATTCGTAGAATTAACCATCAGCTGCATGTAACAGTCAAACATCGCACATTTGTGTCTTAAATGATCAGGTTTGCATCATTATTCTAATTTTGCTTCTTTTTTTATTTTATTTTTTATATTTCACAGCTCATAAACAGAACACTAAAAGTTTAAAAAATAATTATACTAAGCACATTCCATGCTATTTTAATAGTTTTTTGTTTTGTTTTTCTCCCTCATAGTTTTGACAAGGAAGCTTGCAGTTTGATGTCATTTCTGTGACGAATTTAACACTTCGCATGTCTCGCACTAATCGGCGAGAAAATCTGAGAAAATGACCTGAATTCAGTTAACAACATCCCGCCAGTCTCTGACACTTCATCACCTACACATCTGTAGTTTTTTTGTGAATTGAATTAACCATCTCGCTGTCATTAAATTACGCGAATAAACAAAATAAAATACGTTTTACGCACGCGTAAAAGTGTCGCTAAAAGTGTCCAAAACAAACCCCCTGTAGTTCTTTAATTAAATGATTAAGAAAATGAATGCAACCAACGGCAGTAGTCATTCAGCCTCAGAGCCATAAAGCTTTTTTATTTGTTAATTTATTGACTGAACCATAACAAACTGCCCTTTACATGTCGGATGGTTTTGTTTTGAGTGAAGCGCAACGTTTCAATGGCCCTAATTAAACGAGGTTAAGTGAAACAGGTGTTGACTAATGTATATGATAATTGTCAGATAAGAGATGCTAATGCATGTGTGTGTGTGGAGGGGGGTTGTTGGAGATAAGAGGAGAAGATTACACTTCTTATTCCACTCCCCCCCCCCCTCAGTTAAGCTCAGTGTTTGGGTTCAAGGGACCTCTCTTATCTTTTGCATAATTTTGATTATTATATTAACAGTATTAAGAGATGTAGTGCCGGTGGTGATAGCGTTGGTGTTTTTATTAAGTGGTCAAAACATGCAAAACACACTTCACACATAATCCATTTACAATCTTCTTGTTTTAAATTCTTACTTTTTAAAAAATGTTCCCTCATTGTTTGGTTGCATTTTTATTCTAAACCCTAAAATGTAGATGTCCAATTTTATATTTCAAATGCAGGGAGCTGTAACCTTTCATTTGACTCATGAGTGCTGGTTTTATTTACTTTATTTTTTAAATCTTTCCAGTTAGCCTCAAGACGTTGGTCTTGATTTGATTTATTTGCACAATAAAACAAAGCAGAAACACAATAACAAGAGAAAAGAAGAAAGTTGTGCAACTGAGATTTAAAAAACTCAAGACGAAAAAAACATGCCACATAGCTTGTTACTCTTTTTTTTCTTCTTTTTTTTTATGCATTGGCCCTCAGTGTTATATCATCTGCATTATAAGTTGCAGTCTTATTAACTTAATTTCCCCCCTAATATCTAAGCCTCACATTAGCCTAATGTATATGCACAAATCTGAGCAGAAGTCTGACTTGGTACTCTTTTTAATTATTTAATTTTTTTATTTTATTTTATTTTTTACAATTATTTGAAATGGTAAAAAAATAAAAAAGCTTGCAAATATAATAGGAAAAAAATTCAACCATGTAATGTTATGTATTGACTCCTTTGTTGCAGCAAATGTTTGCTTACTCAGAATTTACACTCGGTGCAGTTTATTAGGTACTTCATTTGGAAAAACAGATAAAAAAAAACAAAAACACCAGTTTGATTGATATTCCCTTAAGTGCACATTAAATTGGTGGAAATCTAAATATTTTGAGATATCTTATCAAAACAACCAGTTTTATTGATATTAACTGGACTGGACATAAACAAAAACATGATTAAGGAAAATAAATAAAAATGGAGATATGAACCTTTCTGTTTCTAATATGTCATTATAATCAAGGGTTCAGTTCAGTTTATTCACAAAATAATTAAAAAATACAAATACAATCATAAGACAATAATAGAGAAAACGGACACCAAAGGTTTTAGCAGAAGCTTGTGTTTTGGGGCTCAGACACTAAGCAGATAGTAAACATATTTTAAGTACTAACACGTTGTCTGGATTTTTAAAGTGCATGTAGTCACATTTACAACCTAAGACCCTGAGAATGAACTGCCCTAACCACAACTACTAAATTGTCCCAAATAGGGATGAGAAGATATATGATTTTATTGTGGATCACGATAAAAAAACACTCAGAATAAGTTGATCGTGGTTATCAGGATAATCGTGAATAGCATGAATATCCTCATGAATCGACTGCAGTTTGCTACAGTGTCCTATCTGTTATGCAATAAAAATATTTGTTGCTTAAAAAAAAGTTGCAATGTCTTGAGAAAAAAGTTGTAACATTTCGAGAAAAAAAAGTCTCAACAAAGCAAAATGTAAGATAAAGTGATTCCAGTGTTTTTTTAGTGTCCTTTTAAGAGTTTTAAGCATATTTCGTTGATTATCGGGATAATATCGTGAATCACGAGGATAATCGTGACATGAAATTTTCATATCGTCCGCATGTCTAGTCCAAAAACATTTATTTTATCAGTCTAAACATTGGATTATAAAGTAAGGTACAATAATAAATAGAAATGTTTCGCAAGTGGGAATAACAGTACAATTTAAATGGATTTCAGAGTGGAGTAACTTGTTTAGAAGTCCTCGGCTGTTTAGGGTTTCCAAGCTTCAACATATTTTAAGAAGTTTTTGAAAACAGACACAGACGAGGGCAGACTTGTGTGTAATCATGGGCCTGAATCTGATGACACACTGGGGGTTTCCACAGATAAAAAGTGGTAAAGGTGGAGGGAAAGGAGGAATTTATTTGGGTGGGGTCCCAAAGAACCTAAAGCAAATTTGAACAGGAGCAACAATGGGCCGAGCAGAGTGCAGAGAGAAGGAGGCTTATGGCATCAGTAGTCTACATCTCCCAACACAAACAGCTCAGGGCCGCGGCCTTTGTCCCTCTCGCAGATCTTCTTTTCATTCTCTTCCTCTTTTGGCAGCTCGGCCACAATGCAGGTGTCGGTCTCGCTCTGACAGGTCGAGTTTGTGCCGTTTGCCGTGAGGATGTCGGTCGTTTACAGGAGAGAGAGGTGACCAAATGGGAGGACGATTGTCCTCAGTGTCCAAACAGATACAGTACGAGATAACAGAGAGGATGAAATTATCTTTATCTCTGATAACACCCGAGAGGCATTCCTCTGTATTGAAATAGTGCGTTCCTTTATCTGCAGATCCTCTGCATATTCCACAGTATAAATCGCTACACAGACCGTTAAGTAAAAGGCCCTGATTTTGGATAAAAATGCAGAACGACGGTGCGAGGGGCTAATGAGCAGGTCAGAACAAAAGGTTTAGGTGTGACCTCAATTACAGGCGATCCCCTACCTGCGAGCCACAAAGAGACTAAACGTGTCATTAGAATAACTCATAGGTAGGTGAGAACAAGACAACAAAAGCCCAAAGACAATCCACACAGTCTTCAACACCTTCTGCTTGTTAGTTTATTTTTTACTGCAGCAGATACTGAGGGGGGAGAAAGTTCACTGAGGCTCATAGAAACTGAGACAGAGGAGGAGGAAAGAATTAAACTTATTTTAAATGCACAATATGTTGTTTTTTCAATTCAAAGGAGCTTTATTTGCATGGGAAACATACGCTAAATTGCAAAAGCACGGGTGAAATAAAAATAAAAATGTACATACAAGATGCGTAAACAGAGCGGCGTAACATTGTAATCAAGTATACACATGAAAATAGGTCAAGTTTAACTTAAAAATTGGGAATGTTCCCTTAAAAATATATACATAGGCTTAAATATACAGATAAGAAAAGATAACTTAAGATAAAAAGAGAAAAATGTGGACATTGCAGTTTAAAAAAAAAATTAGATACAAATAAGTGATAACTGTGCAAATGCTGCAACATATTTTTTTTAATTAAAATGTATTTAAAAGTATCAGTTTTGTATGAATGAATGTTTATTTCGAACATGTTAAAAACAAACAAAAAGTGAGCGTAAAAAAAGAAGAAAATAAAAACAAAACAAGAATAACCAGTAGAAATTCAGTAGAATCACAATAAATAAATAAATAAATAAATATAGCATGTTTGAAAAGGAGTAGGAAGAAGTGGTAGCACTTTTCAAGTCCTACCTCTTTATTATTATTATTATTCTGTCAGTTACCTTTAAACATAAAGGTCTGTACCGTCTCAATCAAAACATTAACAAAAGATGAAGCAATGCCGTCATTAGAGTCAGTTTCTCTCAGTTAGGATTCCTTCAGTTTTCTTCATTCAGGAGGTTTTTACTGCAGAGGTCTCGTCCTCCAAAACAAACACCTGAAGATTAAAACCGATAAAAACACTGAATAAAGCAGTTTCACTTTAAAAATCAGTGTTTCTCCGACTCTGTTCGGCTCGTCGGTGCAGGGGCTGCGACCGAGCTGCAGCTGACGTTTACTCAGCTTATTTCTCTGATAACTTAAAGGTCCCATATTCTGCTCATTTTCAGGATCATACTTGTGTTTTGGGTTTCTACTAGAATACATACTTCAATGTTCAAAAAACACTTTATTTCCTCGTACTGTCTGTGTGAATATACCTGTATTCACCGTCTGTCTGAAACGCTCAGTTTTAGCGCCTGTCTCTTTAAGCCCCTCCTCCTGAAAAATCTCACTCTGCTCTGATTGGTCAGCGTTTCCAAGTCTTCTGCATCTGCATCACTCTCGGCGTCTCTGCAACATCATTACAGCCGGGGAATGACTGTAACGACACTGTTGGAGGATCTATTGTCCCAGAAATCATTGCGATAAATGATGTTATTGTCATTTTAAGACCATTTTATGTCGCTGATATAATGATAATATAAGAACACAATAATGCAAAGAGTAATGAAGTTTTTCATTTAAAAAAATATTCAGACATTGGAACTGGAATGTGGAAAAAATATATAAAAATCCTAAACATAAAAAAACTGCTAAAACTGTTAAAAAACTGCTTAAAAGTGCTGTGCTCAACCCTGCTGCTTATTCTGGTGTTAACGTTGGTTAAAATGTTGGTGACATTCGTATGTAATATATATATATATATATATATATATATAGTATTTTAAATGCGTTACCCCCGTTACTCCCCAACCCTGATTTTAAGAAAAGTGCTTAGACGTGAGAAAAAGCTAAATGCAAAGATGAAAATGTAATGTCTGCAGAGTATTTATGAGCCACAGATCAAAATCCCTACAAAGACGTTTTTTTTTAAGCTAAAAATAAAGAAGGATAATTTACATAGTGAGAAGCACAGATAATCAATTGACAGTAATGGTCTCCAAGCAGAACTGCCTAATGAGATTTTCCTGGGGCAACAACACAAATGGAGAGATGTAAGCAAAGTGTGAATGTTATCAAGCTCTCCCACCCCCTTACTATCTGACCCCCTCTTCCCCAGACCCCCTTCCACTCTTTGTCCTT
>JAOVVB010267367.1:0-18480 GCA_028570985.1 Heterobranchus longifilis | reverse complement strand
CGGTGACGTTTAACGTCCTCGACAACCTCTGTAGTCTCATTTAGCCACTTGTTAGCAACCGCCTTTTTAAACACACGCAAAAAAGCTTCTAAATGCTCCAGCGAGGATATTTACAGACGTGTTTTATGTCGCAGAACAAAACGTTAAAATCTCTTGAAGCTTGTGTTAACCACAGACCTTATTTCAGAAGGTCTAAACAAACACGCATTTCCACGTTTTGGAACTACAAACTACAAACTACAAATGCCCTACTGATGTGATGGAGATGTGGGGGCTGGTGCTGCAGACAGCAGCAGCTGCGTGGATTAAAATGAGAGCGTATCTGTGAAGTGGCGGCATGTATCTACGACAATGTACGCAACATCGTGGCTGCTAACTTTCTATGGTTGGGCGTCGTTCAAAATGTTTTGGTAAATGACCAGTACCGACACTGGTTCATGAACAATCCTTTTTTTTCGATACCAATTTTATAAAATCCATTTTATAAAATAAATTACACCATTAAACATTACGGTACACGGTCGCTGATGAGATTTACTCCTTCGGTATTGAAATTTGGCATTGAATGACAACTGTAGCAAACGGTACAGATGTGTAGAGGCACAAAAAACACATCAGAAACAGAAAAGAATAGGAGGTACATAGTAGCCTGAAAATGCATGTTGTAAACCATTAGGGGTTGGTACCGTTCACATTTGAACTCGTACCTGGTATTCAGTACCAGGACCCAACTGCAGAAGAAAGAGAAGCTTACAGGAATTTGGCCCCGTTTGATTTAATGTGAATCAAGACTCGGTAGTACCAACATAATTCGGAGTTCGGTACTCAACCCTAATAACAATGAATGAATTTCATCATGAAAACTGACCTGCAGCTTGACGTATCCAACACTGTCTCCAGTAGGTACCGGGGCAGGGATGGGAGTCAAGCCGATCCCTGCGTACTCGTTGCTGGGGTCATCTTCTCCGTCAACGGGGCCGACCGTCAGCGTCACGGTCGACAGAGTGGGAGGCAAAGGGAAGGCCGGCTGAGGGGTTGGGGGCAGGGGGCGCTCCTGGATCCAGCTACCTTTACGGGAGCCCATCCCACCTCCCGAGGACTTCCCATCAGACCCCGGGAGCGCGGGCAACGGCCTGCGGGACAGGGAGTCTTGGGAAGGCAAACGCGGCCGGCCCTGAGCCTGCAAGAGGAGGGCGCTTTCCTCGAGGGAGCGCTGGACCAGCGTCAGCAGCCCTTCGGATGGAGGAGCGTTGCCGATGGCGGATAACGCCGGCAGGAGGTCTGACAGACGAGCCCACGCCTGCTGAAGGGGCGGCGGAGGATCGTCCGAATGACTGGCTTTCCAGGTGGACAGGATTTCGGCCAACGACGTGGCCAGGTCCCGTGACGACAGAGCGCAGGGCGAGCAGGAGGCGGCGCTCAGCACCGAGTGGACGAGGCTGGAAAGCGAGGCTCTCCACTGCACGTCGCCTGAACCGTTACTTGAAACGGAGAGGCGGCGGGTAGAGGTGGAGGACGACGACAAGGAGTGAGGGAGGACTTCGGCAGTCAATGCGGGCATGTCGTAGATGCCGCAGTCGGGCTCGGAAGAGTCCCGGTTGAGACCTCCACCGCTGGCTCGTTTCTCAGGTCCGGGGACACGGTAGATCTGTGCAGCGTCTTCAACAGAGATGGTGGACTCCCCCGGGCCCAGAGGCACGCCTGGAAGCGTGGGGACACTGTATACATCGTCATCAACTTCATCAGGCTGGACATCGCACGTGGACACGTTCAGAGTGATGGTGGGGACATCATACACCTGCAAGAGGGGAGAAGACTAAATGATGCATGTTGTTCACTTTATGACTGTGTGGACGGAGGATGATTTCTGTGAGACAGCGACACAATGTATTCATTGTGCCGTAACACAGTATGGAGTTTCTGTGTCAGTGAGGGAACAATGATGCATCCTCAATACTGCAGGTGTGCAGAGTTTGGACCACCTTCTTTACAATCATTCACCGAAAGAACAGCGCAGGTCTGCTTTATTTCATGATCCAAATCTTCCAAATTTAGCCATTTCTAGCGTGCAGGTTGACAGCTCGGAGGTTGATGCGGTTGTTTCCCGCAGCGAAGGGACTTTGAGAACAAGGAACACAGACTTCCTGTCTCCACGCAATCTGCATGGAAAGGAAGCACGGCTTTATCCAGACACTGTTCACCTGGTAAGACAGACTAAGTCTGTAACAATAACATGTTGTACTGGTGTAATGCGAGTTTTGACTTAAGACTTCCTTTACACCTGGCTTGTGCATGGAAGATCAGACTTAAAATGTATAATATGTAACATATCCTGTAACAGTCCTGTGTCATTTGGTACTTGTCGCCTGTCAATGTCGTCATATCCCCTTTGTGAATGCATCAGCATTGTGGTTGTCTGCCAGAAGCTGGCATGTTCTACATCTTGGTTGTTTTTAACTGTATAGTTGTAGTCTGGCTGGGTACGTTAAGCAGTGTCGGCATAAAGCCTTATACTTATGTACTTATACTTTTGTCTAGATCTTAAGTTATGAGAGAAACAAGCTGAGCAAATGTGTATTACCTACAGTTTGGAGAAGCAGACAGGAGGACAGGCACAGAAGCAAAGCAATAACTGCTGTGGATGGGGCCACACAGCAAAACATATTTTAGCCACCTAAAGAAAGGCATCTGTAATGCTATATTTAGAATGCTTTTACCGCTTTACCTTGCCGTCAGACAGCTCTACGACGGGGAACTGAAGTAGGTATATCGCTCCCTTCAAAGCCACCAGACTCCATCGACAAAAACACTAGTTTGACCTCGCAGAACACAGGAGTTGCTGGTCTACCGCTGCCTCCATCGGTTAATTTGTTAGTTTTGTTAGTTCCTAACTCTTTTAAAACACCAAAGTGACACAATACAGCACAAACAAACTAACCAATCGAGGTGTTCTGTGAGGTAAAATTAGTGTTTTTGTCAATGGAGTCTGGTGGCTTTGAAAAGGACATAGATGTATACGGCTTCAGTTCCCCGTCGGAGAGAGGGCTGTTATTGAGCTAAACTATTCTAAATATAGCGTAAACTGATTTTTTTTTTTTTTTTTAACATGGCTAAAATAGGTTTTGCTGTGTGGCCCCGTCCACAGCAGTGCATTGTTTAGCTTCATTTCCGTGTCAGGATTCCTGTCTGGCTGCTTCTCCAAACTGGGGGCGTGCCGACCGGCATCTTCTGTAGGTAAAACACTGACTATGGAAGTATCTCATACTTAACCAAACTATCCCTTTAAAGTAAAAACAATCCATAGCATCAAAGAGTCACCACAAACACCAAAGGTGGGCAGAGGCACATGTGTCCCATTAAAAACAGTCATGCGTAAAAGCAATACGTCCGCATGCAGTAAATGCAGGAGAAGAGGAAGAAATAATCCAACAGCTGTCAGACATATTTAAGTAACTGTAAAGGGGAGACCACTGGGGGCAGGGTGCTGGTGGCATGGCCCTGACAGATGGGTGTGACTGAGAGAAAATAGCAGCAGCATTTGGACCGGATAGACAGGCTCCTACAGCAGAAAGAGACAGGTGTGGCCTCGCCTTGAGGGGGGGGGGGGCAGGGAGACTGATGGGGGAATGTGGGAAGAAAATGGGGACAGGGTATTCGATAGTCATCTCTCTTGTTCGGTGAATCACTTCACTTGTACAGACATGAATTCAACACCAGTTTAAGACTGTTCCCAGCCGTTTCTCGGTCAATCATAAGGATTGCCATTTGACTGTCGGAGCACAAAAGAGCAAGCGTTAATTATAGGCACAACATACGTAGGAGCAAAACCACTGGAATACGTCATTGATGAAAGTTTAAAAATGTACCATTTTGTAAAAAGTGAGACTTCCATGTGTTTTTGATTATAAAGCAAGTTGAGGTAAGTATCAAAACACACAGAATGCACACAGCCTGTATTCAGAAACTGTGCCTTTTAACAAGCAGTCAGGACTTCTGTAATGTTGTGATGTCATAACTATACTATATATAGATAAAAAGTGCCGCTACAGTGCCGTTACAGTCATTCCCCAGCTGTAATGACGGTACAGAGGGCCCAGATGCGGAAGACCTGGAAACATTGACCAATCAGAGCAGAGTGTGTTTTTTCAGGAGGGGACTTAAAGACACAGGCGCTAAAACAGAGAGTTTCAGACAGAGGGTGAATACAAGTATATTCAGACAGACAGTATGAGAAAAATTGTGTTTTTTTTGTGAAATCATGTTCTAGTAGAAACTCAAAATACAAGTATGAACCTGAAAACTAGCAATAATATGTCCCCTTTTAACGTCTGCACACTGACTCCAAAACTCAAATTTGATGTAAAATGTAAGAGGAGATTAAATACATGTGAAAGGAAATTCCCTTTTACCTCTGTCTCAGAATCAGCTTGTGGTGGGACACTGCGAGGGGTGTCATAGATGCCATCGTCATCACCAAGGGAAGATGGGACCGGACGCTGCCACCTGCCACTGGGAGGGGTATCATACACCTTTCCGAAATAACAAAAGCACAAAATCAATTTCCGATTGCAGGTCTTGGGACGACCAAAATTTGTTGGTTGATGAAACTCGGGACAACATGCAAACTCACGCCACTCTAGGCGTGTCCTCGTTAAAGAAACTCTTAGTCGAGTCGACTAACACTCATATGATTTTGCCGACTAATCGATTAGTTGATTTATTCGACAGATCTGTAAAACTGAGTTTCTCCACAAAGAATCATGCAAAAGCACTACTTTAAATCTTGTGTTTTCCAGAGATGTGCTCATAAGTTTCTTGGAAATAAAGTCATTCAGCATGAAAAATTAAAAATGACTAATGGACTAAATACATCTTAGTTGACTAAGACCAAAATGAGATGGTGCAGCCCTACTCCGCTCACAAACTCCTCAAGACGAAAGACATTTTTGGAACAATTAAAATATTGTTGCTGTCCACTGAAAACACATGTATCTCCAAAAACAAGCTAAGAAAAATAACTGTACTTTCAGCTTGTATTTTAATCCCAAATCTCAAAGTTATTAATAAATGCAAATATTTACAGCATCTGCTGCTGAGGAGCACAGCCCTAGACAACGATGTACTGTATGAACCCACAGCATAAAACTTTTCTAGGCAGAACAACAGTTTCAACAGTGTGGCAGGTGAAGTAGCCGTCACATACCTGGTCATCCACAGCGTCCGAGTAATCCTGATTCTCTCCTTTTTTGTTGTGCGCGTTGTTGCTTTTCTCCAGGCCATTATTCATCCTTTCCTCCTGACTCTGAGGACCCCCCCTCTGTTTGTCCTGCTCTTGCTGCTGCAGGCCTGCAGAGGTGACCTGAGCGCTGGGTTTGGGGACAGAGTTAGTATCGGCTGATGATGGCGCTGCATCTTTCCGGGTGACTCCCCTCACCGGAGGCGCCGGCGGAGGAGGTTTGCGGGTGAAATTCGGCGATCCGGGAACCCTGACCTGCCCTGCTCTGACCAGCAAAGGAGACCCCCGATGACAGGCCAGGCCGGGTTTGCCCCGGGCGACGGCGGGGTTGGGCGCAACTCCCTTGAGCAGAGGTCTGGGAGATGCTTGGACAGGGGATAATTGAGATGGGTGCTGGTGGGCCAAAACCGTGGCTGGAGTCCTGTGAAGGCTTGCTCCCACAGGGGTGGGTGTTTGGTACATCCCGGGTGTGTCCTGGCTCACTTTCGGCTGGGGGGTACCGGGTGTTCCGCTGAGGCCATTAGAGCAAACAGCGGTGCCCACAACTCCTCCTGTTGGGGATTGGTAAACATCATCATCTGCAAGTGGTGTACCTTTGGGCACCAAGTAACAGTCGTCAGAGTGTCCTGTTGTTTCTCTAGGAACTAGATATGTAGTGTCCTCTGGTTCATCCGCCGCCCTCGGAACTCCAGTGGGGGCGAGGTACACAGACTCCGAAGCCAGGAGTCCCGGCACGGGACTTACTGGAGACTGATAAAGCGTTCCCGTCATTTCCGTGCCTCGTCCTCTCAGAGAGGGCGAGCGCGGGCGCCCCGCCACCCCTAAATCCCAATCAGGTCTGGGCCTGGTGCCAGAGCTGGAGTGAGAGCGCGGGCGCCCGCCCTCGACTCTGCGGAGCTCCCCGGGCCTCAAGGCAGCTCCTCGTCCCTCACCCACGCCTGGCGGGGAGCGATACACTCCATCTATGTCCTCTGCGCTGCCGCTGACAGCGGTCCGGGCCAGTGGGGGGACGGGCGACAGGTAGACAGAGTCCTCGCCGGGGCCGCGACGGGGGTCTGAGCCTGGGGGCGGGGCAGTCTGGAGGAGTCGTAGACGGTTGGCGGGGGCGATGCCCTGTCGGCCGTGAAGGGAGCAGAGCCACCAGCCCGGGCCGCCACCCTGCTCTTGTTCGAGAACCATCAGGATGTCGCCCTTCCGGAAGGCCAGCTCCTCCGGGCTCTCTGCCGTGTTGTCAAACAGCGCCTTTGCTAATACCGTCTGAGAAACAGGGCGAGACAAGAGTGGAAATCATAAACACGGGCCCTCCCATTTAGTCACACACACACACACACACCAAATGGCCATTAAAAGTAGGTTTTAATCGACTAAATTCACACAAGCTAGTGTCTCACATCTGCACACCACAAACAAACAAGTACATTGACATGGCAAGCCAGGGGTATAAAGGTTGATTGTTTAGGACTATTGAATGGAGAGTGAATAGGAGTGAATAGGGAAGATCTCGTAAAATGTCCGTGCGAGAGACAGAAGGAAAGGAAGAGGATGGGTGCTCACAAAAAAAAATAGAAATATAAAAGCTAGCATCATGACAAAGTCAAAATTTACAGCTGTGTCAATAATTCTGAAGCAGAGTGAGAGAAAGAGGGGCACAGTGGGGAGGATCAATGATCGAATGGACACAAGGGCCTAATGGTAATGAGCGAGATGAGAGGGAGGGGGAGGGGATGAGAGGCACATCTGTCCCTTGCTGTTTAGGATTTAATTGCCAACCTAAAGCCAGAGAGTCAAGACCCCCTTTCATTTTCTAAACCAACCCCCTGGGGACAGCTGGGCTCCATTTGAGCCATGTGGGACCCCCTTAGAACAGTAATGGAGGCAATGAGGAGCCTGATAAAATATGGTAAACAAAGGTAAAAACATGCACAGAAAATTATATTTTTTAGTTGCAAATTAGTTGCGTTAGTTTTTTTTAAATCACATTTTTTATACCATCACAAGACTACATGCACATTCATACAATCAAAGAGACAAATAATACTATACTCACGGAGACAGACATTGTTGCTAAGTTAACAGTTATGTCTCAGAGAAACTATAACTCCAGTGTCCTGGTCAGTCGGGGTCGTCCATCTAGATCAGCGGTGCTTCTCATGGATGTCGCCAGAGAGACTCGGTGCAGAAGCACAGCTGAGTCCGGGGAGGATACATCTCAAAGTCCGGGGCGCCTCGTCGTCTCCGCCTTCATAAAGGATCCTGCAATCAATGCAGAAACGCCTTTAACACTTTCTTCGCGACTCATTCAAAACACACCGAGACAGTCAGTCAAACTCAACTCATACGTTACAAGGGCTCGTATGAAATAAAAGGTAGGCAGCGGCAACACCTGTCTATGCTTTCCACGCCCAGTAACATTACGTTATGTGCAAACCGCTAAGCGAAAGCTAACGTTAGCTTAGCATCGCAGATGCATATGCGGTGTGCGCTCGCTATCGAAGATATCTTCTGTCTATGGCTATCCAGGTTAAAATGCTAATTAATTTCAACAGTAGCTCGGTAGAATAACGCGAGCAATATTGTCGAGGCCTAGCTAACACTAGCTAACGTTAGCTGCTGCTTGTCTTCATCGCCTTTCGCTGCTAACGCTAAAGTTCAGTTCAAAACAACAATGGCACTGCCGGGTAAAACCGCTAAAGCCGATTTTTTTTGTCCGCTAACGTTAGCAACCAAAGCCGCCATTATAAAAATAATTACCTTTCGTATCGCCCATAAACTTCGCATCTGCGTACAGTCTATGATACGTAAATTCACTTCTTTTCAGGCGTGAAAATCTGAGGCCATCGGCGTTCAATCATCTTCGGCGATGACAACAACATATCTCCGCCTCCTCAGAGGTTTACGCTCTTCACTGATCTCATAGCATAGCATGAGTGTCCGCTTCAGGCTTTAGACCTATCCAGCATCTGCGAAGTCGGGTAGATATCCCCAGCCCTGTGTGATTGGCTCGTTTTTCGAGTTGCGTTTAGGGACGTCCGAATTTGACCGTTTTTCAGAATACCAAACTGTAAACTAAGAAAAAACAAAATATGCGACCCTCATTACAACTATCATCGGATGATACAACAAAATGTCATATCCTCTAAACAAATAGCATAATTATTTTGACGGACTTGGCTGTACAACTGAATTAAAGAGTAGCCAGTTGGTTGGGCTGCTTGCTGGAGGCTTTTATTTTGACAGCGGGACTTTCAACCGGAAAATACTTGACTGTCTGTAGTCAAAGGTCCAGGCAGTAGACTTTGAGTCTTTAAAGAAATTCTTCTACCGTACAACTTCATGTTCAGTATTGCATGAACTGCAGGGTGAGATAATACTCTTGATCACATTTGTATAAATAATCAGTTGCATAATATAGGCCACTGCGTAAAAGTAACTTGAACTGAGTAGTCTTGAGATTGCCTTTGTAAATTACCGATCAAGTATTTTATCATTGTCGCTTCACCATGTATCAATAAGTGTATTATGAGTTTAAGTGACTTATGATATCCCAACTTCATTCACTTATATGTCTTAGCATTCAGCTTGTGCACCACTGCTGTCAGATGACCTCTACCCTAGATACAGTGTTTTCATATTCTCTGTTCACAGCAGGTGATGTTGAGGAGTGTATTCAGGTGCCTTAGGATCAATCCTGTTGCTGGCCAAAGGAGTATGTCTCAAAGTAGCCTTACTGGAAAGGTAGCCATAGTCACTGCCTCCACAGATGGGTAAGAATTATAAAGGAAATTCCACCTAGTTGCATGGAAATAAGCCATGAAGCTTTGAATCTTTAAAGGATGGCATCTGAAAGGATCTGTCTCATGATAACATGTAAAACACCTACAATACACTGATGATAATAACAGTTATTACAGACTTGATCCCTTACTGCGATGCTCTTCTTCTTCTTCTCCTCCTCCTCAGGATTGGTCTAGCTGCAGCCCAGGCTCTGGGAAAGCGAGGGGCCCATGTGGTGGTGAGCAGCCGGCGGCAGGCCAACGTGGACAAAGCTGTGGCCCTGCTGCAGAGCCAGAGCATCCAAGTGACCGGGACCACCTGTAATGTTGGCAAGGGAGAAGACAGAGAGAAACTGGTTCAAATGGTGAGTGTTTTGCAATTCAATCAATCACAGTTATATGGTTCTCAGACAATTGCATCAGTGAGTTTGGTTAACAGGGCTGCATACCAATAATTATGAGGTCCTGTGTTTGGAATAGACTCTGGATCAGTGTGGTGGCATTGATATCCTGGTGAACAACGCAGCGGTTAACCCTTTCTTTGGAAACATCATGGACTCCACAGAGGACGTCTGGGACAAGGTACACACCACATGAGAAGCCCCGGACTCATTTGTAAAGCAAAAGTCAGAATATGTATTTAAAAGCACAGATGTGGATCAGAGCAGACTGGGATTTTTCAGGAGGGAGGCTTAGAGAGACAGGCGCTAAAACTGAGTGTTTCAGACAGAGGGTGAATGTAGGTTTATTCAGACATACAGTATGAGAAAAATAGTGTTTTTTGAACATTAAAGCATGTAAACATATTCTAGTAGAAACACAAAATACAAATGTGAACCTAAAAATGAGCAGAATATGGGACCTTTAAAGAAGTCTGTGGCTAATGGCTCTGAAGGATCATTTATGGGATACTTTCTACATTTCTTTCTAGATCCTGTCTGTAAATGTGAAATCAGCCTTCCTCATGACTAAGTTGGTGGTGCCTCATATGGTGAAGAGGGGGTGAGTGACAAACTAAAACATGATCCAAACAACAATAAAGACGATCCACTTTTTTATTATAAATGCTGTATGTTTCTCTTTAGAGGGGGAAATGTAGTATTTGTGTCATCTGTGGCTGGATACCAACCAATGCAGGTCAGTGAGAGTATAAGCAGAACAAACATATTTAGATAGTCTCCGCACAGAGCTGGTAAATCATTAAAAATGCTGTTAGCTGTACTTGTTTTGTTGTCATTCTGTAAACCCGTGTTATGGACTCTGTCTCTGCAGGCTCTGGGTCCGTACAGCGTGAGTAAGACAGCACTGCTGGGTCTGACCCGGGCGCTGGCTCCTGAGCTGGCCCACAGTAACATACGAGTCAACTGCGTGGCCCCCGGAGTCATCAAGACCCGCTTCAGCTCTACGGTGACAAAAACACACACACACACACACTCAAATCCTGTATTTACAACATGGCCATTTGTCATTTTGAGTTTCTTTGGGCGGCTGTAGCTCAGTTGGTAGAGCGTTCGTCCACTAACCAGAAGGTCAGCGGTTCGATCCCCGGCCCCTGCAGCCTACATGTCGAAATATCCTTGGGCAAGATATTGAACCCCAAAATTGCCTCCCGGGCGCTACAATGTAGCTGCCCACTGCTCCTAAAATAGCTAGGATGGGTTAAATGCAGAGAACACATTCCTTGTATGTATGTATGTATGTAAAATGATGTACTTGGCAAATAAAGAATTCTTCTATTTACTCTTGATAAATCCTGTAGTCTCTATAATACACCACTGCTTCTTTGTCCTAGTTATGGCAAAATGAAGACATCATGGATGAGTTTAAAAAGCAGCTCTGCATCAAAAGGTACAGCCAATGCTCATATTTGTCTCCAATATGCTGTAGCGTGCACACATGAATACCATATTCACGTTTTCCTTCCTTTTTACCTTCAGAGTGGGAGAGCCAGAGGAGATCGGTGGAGTGATTGCCTTCTTGTGCTCTGATGAGGCTTCCTACATCACCGGGGAGACCATCACCGTGACCGGAGGGATGGGCTGTCGACTCTGAATCTTACTGTAATTGTGTGTGTTCCTGTGTAAATATATTTTTGATTACATTTTCACTTCTGAAATGCGCACGCAGCACAGCCAGAATACATCTAGAGAGCTATAATACAGTAATATAAGCCAGGATACTGAGGTATCTCAAATTTTTATAACCAATTATTAGAGATTTTTTTTTTTCCTGTTTTCTGGGTGACATTTGTGAATTTCACTGTAACAATTTCTACTCTCTGATAGCTGTGACAAGTAATTTCATCCTCACAATCACACATGATAAGATGACATTCAATTTCTAAATAAATGGGAAGGTTTTCAATGATCCTCACCAACTGCTCCTGGTTGATTTTTAAGTACTTAAATGTAGTTTTTTTTAAAAAACTATTTGCTTATTATTTCCACATCGCATTCAAGATTTGTACAGTAAAATTCTCAAAACCAAAATCATCACATCTAAATCGTGATCATAAATGCTTTAATTATTGAATTTATTTTACCAGCTGTTCATATTAACTTTGTACGTTTTGTCTGGAGTGAGACACCAGGAGACGACAAACAAATATGACGGCATCGTTTTTGGTTTACATGAGTCATTGTCGATGAAATACCAGATTCTGTTGAAACATAATGGTTAAAATTAAACATTTCTGTCTGTACAGTCTGTACAGAATGTATGCTTCATCTTTTTGCCATTATTTGTGTCCACCAGTGAGATCTATTGACACTTTAACATGTGAATGAGTGACACATTTTTCTCATACAAAACATGACTACAGCATTGGAAAACCTTTATTAACTGAGCATGTTACATATTGTGGGTTTAAAATATTTATAAAATTGATTTATGTGTAACAGACATAATCTGGTCTTTATTTACAAGCAGTTTAAAATAACACTAAACTTTGTCTGGCAGTGCCCATAATCAGTGACGTTTTCCATGATGGCAATCCTCTGATTCAGCTACAATTAAATCATTAATCAAGAAAAAGATAATGGGAATAAATGTGCAGTGGCTGGTGCATTTTTAATTATTTTTGGCTTTTCTGTCAACTGTCAACTTTCTGCCAACACCAAACCTGGCAGGTGAAAATCCACGTCATCATCTGCGTTTGGTGCCAGCAGACGAGAAGTCTTGCCGCGCAGTCCTGGGCTTCCAGTACTCCCTCAGAGTGGGAACATATGTGCCGTGTTTGGTCTTGTAGTAGCGCTTCATAAACAGCTGAGGGGGACAGAGTCCGTTAGAAAATTTCAATTCAAAGTTTGAGATATTGTACTGCTATATAATGAAACACACAGTTCAAACACTTTTCAGTGACCGTCAATAACTATGTCATTTTCTGTTAGTAACAAACTGTGGGATCATGTTGTTGTCTTCACCAACATTGCCGTCAGTTTCTCCCGGTTTGGATTCCTTCAGTGTTCATCATTCAGGAGGTTTTTAACAGGAGCCGAATTATCCGCAGAGGTCTCCTCCTCTCCAAAACTAAACGGACCCGGTGATTAAAACCGGTAAAAACACTGAATAAAGCAGTTTCACGTTAAAAGTGAGTGTTTCTCCGACACGTTCCGGAGGGGCTGTTAAGATCCAGATGTCCAGTGACTAAAATCCTTCATCCTAAAAATATATAGTTAAAAACAACCAAGATTTAAAAAGTGTAATGTAGAAATGTGGCTTAAAACAGGATAAAAACTGAATTCATGACAGCTTCTGGCAGACAACCACAGCGCTGATGCATGCACAAACAGGATATGACGCCATTGACAGGCGACGAAATGTAACAGAACGTTACCTTGAATGAAATTATGGATTTCTGTGAGTTTGAACATTGTTGGAAACATTTGGAATAATACAAGTACACAACTCAACAACATGTCTAGTCATTTTTAGACATTTTAATGTGGAAAAGTATTATACCTTTAACCTTCAAAATGAAGGTTTTCGCTGCAGGGGTCCTTAAAATAACAAAAGCAACAGTGTGAAGTGACCACACGTGTTTAGAGAGATCAGAAAAGCATCGGCCATTCTCGTACCTCAGTGTTGTGACCCTCCCGGAGGTTGTACGTCAGGTCGTGCTGGATCTCGGTGATGAACTTCTGGGCGTAGTCCGGATAGAGACAGAGCACCTCGCGGAGGCCTTTCAGACTGATGTACTGCAGGTCACAGTAGGTCAGGGCCTTCACACAGGCGTTGGTCTTAATCACTTCCTCCTGGGTCAGACAGTCGGAGCCAATCAGGTCGCCCCGGCCTGGAAAACAGAGACACATACTTTATGTCACATCCATAACCTGTAAGCTGATATGGGAGCCATAACGCATTGCAACAGATGCAGTTTACATTGCCTATCATGGTGTTTCCTTGAGTGACTCCAATATTTTCTATATTGGTACAGCACCGAGTGCATTAATATGATTATACAATGGAAACTCCCAAAAGTAACCAAAAGGATAAACTATGTATTACCATCTATTTTTTAAACTTAATTTAAATAACCAGTGCTTTTTAAGTACATTTTGCTGAAAATGCTTCTGCAATTTTAAGTATGATTTTAAATGAAGGACTTTCCCTTGTAATTGAGTATTTTTACATTGTTGCAGCCACTTGCAGTCTACAGCAGCACTACAATGAAGTGCCACAATATAAAGGCTAGTCCACATCAAGAGAATACAGATGAGTAATGACCCATTTAAGGGGCACAATTCCACCAAATATGAATATGCAATACTTTAAGAATCACACACTAGAGGCTGAATGTATGGTTAGACTAACTTACTGTATATCTGTGTTATGCACCATGGGACACAGATGGACTGTTGTAGATTAGAACAGAAGGTCTGTATTATTCTGTTTTTCTGCTTCCTCTCTCTACCTCACTGCCTTCTCCACAGCTGTAAATCCAAAGTGGCAATGCCAAAACAATTTGTGTGTGTGTGTGTGTGTGTGTGTGTGTGTGTGTGTGCGTGTGCGTGAGAGAGAGAGACAGAGAAAGAGAAAGAGAAATAGGGAGCAGGCAAGAAAAAATGAAAAAATGAAATATGTGTCCACAGTGTTTCTATATGCACAGGAGAGAAAGACAGAAAGAGTGTTTGTTGGATGTCTGTTAGAGGATTATGTGCGTGTTTGTGCATGTGCATACACACAGCAGGCCTGACATGCTAATGAGTTTCTTCTATAGGCAGCAGTAACTTCATTATTTACACCAGTTAGATCATTAATATGAAAAACAGTGTTGACAATTTGCTCCATCTGCTTTATACGGACCTGAACTGATTCCAGAGCCGTTTGTGAGTCTGTTTGTGTTTCTCTATTCTGTTTCATCCGTGTTATGCAGAAAGGGAGGAGTGTCAGTGTATGTGTTGTAGGACACGGCTCTGGAGAGGCTTTTATTCTGGAGGCATGTAGTGTTTTGTTAAGTTTGCATTGTATTAATTAAGTTTTCTGAACTTTTTCAGTTGTTTTGGCTGTGTAGGGCTGGTGGATTCCTTTTCCTGTTTTATCATAATTTCCAACCATCTATGATGGTAGCTTGAGTATTGTTAGATTATTGATGTTGCGATTTTGGATAGTTTGGTGTGTCTCTGTCTTTTTTAAAGCATTTTAGCTCCTTTTTGGTTTTCTGTCCCATAAATCTGCTCTTATAAACCTCACAGGCAGCTGGATTTAGTGAGAAATCCTAGAAACCCACTATACACTACCTGCCCAGCACCTAAATACAAAGTTAGTGACTACATGATGAACACAGTGGAGCATTTAGGAGTTGGTGGAGACCAAAACAGAGCTAAAAGTAGTAAATATTGGACTTATATTCATCAGGAGGCCAGAAACATAACTCCGGATGAATAATGATGTTGCTCTGTATCTGCTGGATGTGTGAATACACACATCGTTGACACATTAGCTGTGACGTTAGCTGTGACACGTTAGCTCTCACGACACGTTAGCTGTCACGTTAGCTATGACAACTTTCAAATGTGATTATTTGACAGTGTTGTGTTTAAAGTTTGTTCCACTGCCACTAAGTGGCAAAAGAAAAAAGACAAAATGAATTCATTAATGATGTTAATGGATTTCGTGTTGTGCTTCTGGCTGCTGGGTCACACTCCATCTTTCACTTGATGGGGTGTGACTTGTTTGCCCACAGGGGCAGTTTAATGTGGGGATAATTGCAGTTTTTATCACATTGTAGCATTAGGCTGCTCTCCTTCATCATGCTCCTCTTCATAAAAACTGACTGGCCGCCTATTAAAAGCTGGATGTCTAATAACTTCCTCAGAGGTAAAAGCCTTTTCTCATCTTTTCCTCATAATGATGCAACCAGAATCCAAAATAGACCAAAGAGGAGAAATCTTGACATTTTTTTTTACCTATTATTTAAAAAGCATTTCATGGTCTTGCTCCAGCATATATTGTGAATATTATGCCCCGATACACAAACTCAATCTTAAAATCTGTGTAGCTGATTGGTTGAATCCCTCAACCGATCCATCACCTGAGTCTCTGACATCTCTTTCATCATCTTAGATAGAAAATGTTAAGTAAAAAAGTAATTTCACACTCCAACTTAGGAAAACAGTAAGATACTTGTATGGGGGGATGCAGTGGTGGCCGGACTCTTATTTCCTGAAGCTTGCTGATCTCCATTACTTACTTTGGGAATGGCCATGCCGTAGGTTAGCTGACACACCATCTTCTTCTTGCGGGAAGTAGACGCCGGTTTCTAAGTCGCTTTACTGCCGGAATCTAGGAGGGCTTCTATGGTTTGGAGTCCAAGACAGAGAAGCCCTTCAAGATTCAGGTAGCAAAACGACTCACTCAGACCGCAGGCGAGATCCCTTCTCTTGAGAGCATAGGCCATTGATGCACTTACCTGCTTCTTTAATCTGTTTCTGAGTCTCTCAAAAGAGTAAGTGTGGAACATAGATGGACGGAGCCAGCCCTCCTGCAGTATCTCACTGTGGGAATGGGTGCTGTCCATGGTGCTGAACCTCAATGGTGTTGGCTATGTGATATGGGGTGTGTTTGGCATGTATTGCATTATATATTCTCATGCTTTTAATTATATATTTTGTGCATTTTAATGTCAATATATCAGGCAATGTCAATGCATCAGCATAAACTATAATATATATCCTGATAATATTATTTCACTTTAAGAAACAAGGTGCTATGTGCTAAATTTGAGGTGATTTGAGGACATTTTTAGAAATGCTGCCATTGCAAAAACGCCATTTCCGCCATAACCAAATTATGTATTTTGCATCATATCTCCCAAACCAAACATGAAAACACAGCGTAGGTGATGTCTACCCCCATGTTTTGACGGTCAGGAATTACAATGATACAATATACAACATCATAAACTGTCCAGGTGAATAGTTAATGGTGAATTCAGTGACGTGAGAAGGAAATCACAGCATCTGAGAACCTACAGTAGGCTGGACTTGATAATATAATGCCTGTTGCATGCATGTTGTTGTGTAGAGTTTTAAAAGCTTAATCCTTTTGTTTGTTAACCCTGACAATACAGACGGCTCCATTTCTGGAAATGTTCAGGGCCCCAAACTGTAAAAGTTTCATGCTTTTTTTAAAAACGTGAACATAACTTTCACATATCACCTGGACCATATGTGATTTTGATGGCTGGTATTGATAGTTTTGTTAATACTAAAGCAACTAATTGCCTTTAGAGCATTCAAAAAACTCCTACATTTGTTATAATCCAAATTAAAATGATAATATTAATACATACTTTAACACAAAATGTCAGTTGTTTTTGCTCTTTACCCAGAATGGCCAGCACAGTGTTGTCCTTCAGTACTTCCATGGAGCCTGAGCAGACGAAGTAGATAGCTTGGAGGGCGTCTCCCTGGCGTATGAGGAACTCCCCCGGGGCGCAAAAGGAGGTCTTGATGATGAGGGAGAGGGAGCGCAGACATCCCCTGCTGGCCGATTCGAAGAGCGGCAGCTGCAGCAGCTCATTATTCAGATGCATGGCGATGTCCGCCCTCAGCTCATCCGGGAAGTCCTTCAGCAGCTGCGGAGGGAAGGAGAAGGACAAATGTCCCCTCTGCAATTCGATTTCTATGACTGCAAACTACGGATGACTCTCTCGCTCTCTCTTAGCTTTAGTGGCTTCTTTCCTTTGTGTGTCATCATTTGAATGTGACTGTGTGGGAAGGTGGAGGTAACAGGCAAAATAAAACCTTTCACTTTCTCACATAGTCAACCGACACACGCATGACAGTTTCTGGATGACGTTTATTTTCATTTTGCACATTTCCTTAAATGTTATTAACTGCAGCAAATGCAACAGCTCCTTATATACTAGTAGCAAAGCAAATATCTCTGCAAGGGAAAGTTGTGGGTTATTACCTTAAAGTATTAGTCCCCCGTCGTGTTATCTCTTTAAAAAGGATTATCTAGATTTAAAGCCATGGTAAAGCACATCAAGAGTGGGTTTCATGTCTATGAGGTCATTAATCCGTGAAATTAAGATAGCTGCCCCAGCGTGATAGAACCCAAAACAAAACCCAAATCCTCTCCGTGACTTTCTTTAGTCTGCTCGGAGGGCAAGTCGCCGGATTTGCACTTTCAATTTTAGAAGCCAAGCCAGTTGATCCCATTGTAACTGACAAGGTCATTCCACGCCACAGAGGTCATATACCCATCTCTGAAAGTTAAAGGAACAGTCAGGCATTTTCAGAAATATGCTTGTTTGCCATCTAGATTAACATGATGCCGTCACATGTTCACATGCTGTCGTGGCAGAGACATTTAATAATTTCCTCCTACCTCGCTGACGTCGATGCCGTTGTTGACAGACCAGGTCGTCTGGAAACATTCCATCATGCGTTGCTCAAGGGCCTTGGGCAGCCGGTGCACGCGGATAAAGTCCTTCAGGTCCTTAGTGCGGGTGTGGTAGAGGGACCGGCGGGAGTACATCCTCTGGATGATGGCGGTCACATTACCAAACACCACAGCGTGCATTAATGCTGCAGACAAAGAGACAAAAGCAACGGAAAAGCTGATAAATAAAATACTTCAGTTATGAGGTTCTATTTCTTTACAAAATGTGCAGTTTAAGGCTTTAGTGTGATTAAAACAGCTTAAATTACTGGATAATTGGCAGCTCTGGTCAAAGGTAGAAAAATAAATGTACACATGATCTGCGGTAGATTAGCTTTGCACCACTGTAAGCCATTATTTCTCTATAGAGTATAACTAAAGGCCAATATTTCGGTGGTCCTGGACAACGGACATGCAGGCCAAGACTTCCTCTTCAGTGTGCCGGTCATTGTTTACAGTCAGAGTCGATACTTTTTGAAGATATTTTAGATCCAGATGACATTTTGGCTCATCCCTATAAACACATAACTGCATATGAATGCAGCTTTTTTTTAAAAACCTAATAAAAAGATAAATAGTTGT
>JAOVVB010267320.1:0-18485 GCA_028570985.1 Heterobranchus longifilis | reverse complement strand
TCCATGCTTTGCTGGCAGTGCAGCAGAACCATGCATCATTTATTTATATTGAATAAATATAAATGTTATCACTCCGGGGGCCCCCCCACCACTGCCTACGAAGCCAGGCTAGCTGTTATCTGCTAAGCTAAGCTAAGCGGTTGCTGCTTGTAGCCTCATATTTATCGTGCAGATATCAGAGAGTGGTATTGATCTTCTCACCTCATCAAAAGAGGTTAAATACCGTCTTTCACAATGCTAACAATCAGGACTGCAGGCACATAAGTTCTTTTTTTTAAGAGTGTGTGTGTGTATGTGTGTGTGTGTGTGTGTGTGTGTGTGTGTGTGTGTGTGTGTGTGTGTGTTTGTCTAGGCCGACCTCTGTGGCAGTGACCCAGATCTTTTTGATTGATTTGTAAAGTCATTAAAATCTCAGCTGGCGAATAAAAGACTGGATGTCGTCAGCATGAAGTTTGAAGATAAGCCTTAGATAAGCCTAATTATCAGGTGTCCACACACACGCATATACACACACAGACACACACTTAATATTAAGCATCAGCAGACAGCCTTACTCACACAAACACTGCCTCATTTTCTCCCCCACACACCCATTTGATATTTTCTTTTGAACATGACCTCGCCGCAACATCAAAGGAGAGGCTATTTGACTTCTCACTCATCTGTGTCCAAGTCAATTTTTTGTTCCCGCTGCTGCTTTAAAAACACAATGTCATCGGGGCTGGCATCACGCATCATTAGTGCTTGAGGAGAGCATGCAGAGAATGTTATTACACCCTGTATCCCAACAGCACAGACATACAGCCAGATTGTCTCTAATCACCAATAAAGAAGCGCAGATATTTCAAGACCACTGCTCAGGGCGGGTGAACGACAACTGTGCGGAGAGCACCCTTTGGGAGTCATCATTTTAACAGTGTACATTCCCATCTGTATATTATCAGGCCTTAGATCCTTCCAGACTTAAGATGGCTATAAACAAGATAGAAGTGTTTGTTTACTCCTCAGCTGATTCCACAGGCGACGAAAGAGCAGCGGTGGGAATGACAATGTTGTGGTGTCTACAGGCGCTGTGAGCGACTTCCAGCTCAGCTGCAGCAGCCAATAAGAAGCTTTAAGTGCCCGGTGCTGAAAGGTCCACATGTCACTCATTTATTATGTCCCTATTGCTCACATAACAGGTGGTGAAGTTTTTGCACTGACATCACGCTACTGCAGTTTTGAGAAAACTATAGATACTTCATCATGTCCTCTTCAGGAAAGAACTCGTGGAGGGGGAATCAAAAGTGAATTAAAAAAAAAAGAGGAAAACATCTGGTTCCTCTCCACAGAGCGCGGGCATCCCGCTGCTGAAGAGACAAGAGAAGTCAGGAGAGGTTGGATAATTCATTAGGCACGCAAAGTTTGGTGATGCATAGCCATTTAGTGAGACAGAGATGATGACTCAACCAGGAGTAATTCCAGCCACAAGATGCCATCTACTCTGTGGTACATTACGCTCTTATTGTACATCTCTGTGATGTTTCATCTTTTTTTTTTTTTCATCTTTTCAAAATACCATCTCCCTTTGACTTCCATTCTCAAGAACGACCTTTATGTTAACTCTCCTTTCTCACAAACGCTCGATGACGGAACAAAAGGCCAGAAGTCAGAAAATAGTATGCAATGTTTTTTTTTTCAAGAATAGGACAAACAGAGTGCTTTCACTCGTGAGTATGTGACATTAGAGCCGGATATAGTGAATAAACTGCCTGCGAAGATATGAAAAGGTCAGCAGAAAATGGATGAAATGTGAGAGTGCCGGAGATTAAATACATACTAATATATTTTAAAAGATGGTCCTACACTATATTATGCTCTTCTGAAATTTCTGTATGCCTTTTGATTCCTATTTTCACTATCATAAATGACCTTTTCAGCATAATAACCTTAATAAATTCAAATAAACTACAGTATAATAATGAATCAACACTAGCTTCAAGAAATATCTATACAAGCTGTAAGAAATATTGGTAATTATTAAACTGAAAATATCTTTAAAACCAAACCTCATGCAGACGGGCTCAGTGATTCACTAGAGTCTCCCGTCTGAAAGTATGCTCAGTATTTGAGCAACAAAAAACAAAGTGGATATCAACTCAAGGTTACTGCCTTTTATCAGAGAGTGACATCCAAGTTACAGCGAGAAAAACAACAGCATATTACTCTTGGGCACAGAAGGCCACAGTGTACCCTTACATCTTTGTGTTTTACACTCTAAGGGAATTTAAGAGCCTTTAAGGGACAGGCTTTTAATCCGCTGTGAAAACAGCTGTTTAGCGTCTCAGGGGCCTGGCTATTTCCAGGGGGATCATCTCAAGTGCCTATCTAATGTGATCAGCATCTTCAGTGAGACAGACATGACATTTCACACCTTACCCGAGTGGACGGCAACTCACTAAAAAGATTACATTAACAGCAGTGAGTGAACTATGTATAGAAAATATGTCTTAGGAAATTAAGGCCATGCTTTATCCTCACCTTCACAACTATTTTGATTTGTTTTTGTGGAGAATTATAAACTGAGAAGACAGTCCCCACCCCTGGTATCTAAAGCTGGCACAGACACCATCTGCATTCCTGAGCTGCTGGTAAAGAAGCACATTCTGTGATTATCATTCCAACACAGCGTTTGCCATTTCCAGGAAATCACATACTGTGAGTATGATAGCAAGCAGCCATACTATTGTTTCTCCTGGACACCCTGACAAAGGGACACTGATAAGTGATTACAGCAATGTAGTCTTAACAAGCGCAAAGTGGAAACTCAACCAAAGGGTTACTGCAACACTACAAGGTCTTCCATTTATTATGATGGACTGTTGCTTCGCTGGTTTGGACCCTTTTTTGTATAGCCCTTTATGATGTTTTTTTTAAAAGATTATTTTTTGGGCAAAAAGAAGAAGACATAAACTAGTGATTGAGACCATAAACTCAGTATGAAACTGTTTACTGAGGTCATAAATCAAGTGAGAATAGGCTCATTTTGTCATTGACTTGTATAGAACCGGATGTCTTTTTGCAGCCAGTGGAGTCGCCCCCTGCTGGTCATTAGAAAGAATGCCGGTTTAAGTCATTTCCGCATTGGCTTTACTTTTCAGGCCGGGAAGCTCCGTCCATCTTTTTATACAGTCTATGGTTTAAACGCGTGGAGTTACAAGTGGACTAGTAGGTTAAATGTTGTCATTTGTTTGTGTCCATCGATCTGTATGTTTCCATGTATTGTGTTTGTTGTTTCCATCGAGGACCACTTTGGAAGTACTGTGTGTTTTTGGTAATGCTTTTAGTTGTGCTTTTAAATTCCTGTCAAATCAAAATAAGTGTTGCACAAATGACTTGTATTATCTGCTTGTTGTTGGTGTGCGGTGAAAATATTGTCGTCATCATCAATAACATGCGTGCAAAAATCAAATTTACTGTGGTGATGAGGTAAGAGGGCACTAGCGTTGTTTACTGGACAGGTGTGACCCGACACTCCCAGTCACCAACACTTCTCAATACCACACAGTATGCTTGGAATGTACATACCACAGTAAATGTGTGGGTTTACTGTTTAAACATAATGATGTCTATCTAGGCATGGGACAATATGAACATTTCATATCACGATTATCCTGGCCAAATTAATTGTGATTGACAATATTATCCCGATTATCATCTAAATATTCCTAAAACTCTTAAAATGTCACTAAAACACCCTGGAATCACTTTAGCTTTTGTTTTGTTTTGTTGTGACTTTCTTCTCTCAATATTCTGACTTTTTTTCTCATAAGATTCTGACTTTTTCTGTAAACATTGTGACTTTTTTCTCTAAACATTACAAGTTTTTTTTCGAAACATTACGACTTCTTTAAAGAAACAAATATTTTTTATTATATATATAGATAGGACACTGTAGTATACTGCAGTCAATTCGTGAGGATATTCAGGATTATCCTGATAATGGAAATTCACCACAATCACCTTATTGTGAGTGTTTTTATTATCACGATTTACGATAAAAACGATTATTGTCCCATCCCTATTTGTATCTAAGTTGGGTGTCCTTTTATTCCATTTTCTTGTGCTTACTATTTTTTTCACTGCTAAATCATTACATTTAAGTCTGCAACTAACAATTTTATTTCTATAATCAGGGCTCCCAGGGAGCCTGGTGGTTAAAATGCATATAACTGCAACATCGCTGGTTCATTTCTAGGAGATGACCTAGATTGTTGCATTATACACCAATAAATTACTAAATCGACTGTTTAATGTATAAATATATAGTGAAATATCCATAACAGTTTCCGAAAAACTCAAGGTGACATCTTTAAATGTCTTGTTTTGTCTGACCCAGAGTTCATAACCCAACTGTATGTTTACTACCACATAAAAGAGAAGAGAGAAACGCAGCAAATCCTTACAATTAAGAAGCTGGAACGAGGTGACGTTTGGCAGTTTTGCTTAATTACTTTGAAAAAAATGATGAATGAAATGAATCAATGATCAAAATAGTCGCCGGTTCCTTTTTTCTGTTGATTGACTGATGAATTCATCGACTAATGGTTTCGGCTGGAATTAAACTGCCATCATATCTAGTCCTCATTGGTGTTGATTATCAGTCTTTTAAGTAATAACATAATCTCATACACAGAAAATGCAAGTGATGTTCCAGCCCACAGTGATATGACTAGAAGCAGATGGCTCTTGAAAGGCAGTTGTGGAATGACGGAAAATTTGGACTCACAACAAGTCTATTTGATTTAAACTGGCTTGTGGACAAAGAAACATGACAGATTTGAATTAATGCAGAAAGGCCGATGGAATTAACTCCAGTAACATCAGTTAACAGAACTTCTTGGCAGAGAGCAAACTAAGAGGAGCCGTTTCTTCTGAAGATCAAGTTAGTGACTGAGTTGGATGTTGAAGTGCTCCACCCTCTTGAGAATCGCTACCAGACTGATGGAAAAAGAAAGAGAAGGCGATATCTGCACTCTGCCATCCACTCAAGGCTGCATATCCTTCTCAATGCGAACTGTTGACATAATCTCCATATATCACCAGAAACCTGAGATGATAAACATCGTGGCTCAGGGTGCAGCTGTCCGGGATTGCTGAAAGACATATCACTGTTTTACTCATTGAATGTGCAGCTCTATAGACAGCCATTCTATAATGAAGCCAATATACACGTATAAGAAGGATCAGCCTTTCACAGACATGTTAGTACTTCCATGTAGCAACTGCTAATACAACTCACAACCTCTCTTTCTGTGTAATTCTACAAAAACAGAATTTAAAGCAGACTGAAAGGAGAAATGTTAAAGGATTAGTCTGTCAGACTTATATCTAATTCTGCTGTTATGCAACTGGCACAACGCAATATTAGACATATAACCTGTTCATGAAAGCCTTTACAGCGGCTTTCCTGGGAAACGTCCTTTGGCATACACAGCAATTAATGTGTTTTTCCTGCCAACAGCAGCAACAACAAGGAAAAGTTGGGATGGGTATCATGAACAGTGACAGCCCTCGCATGGCTAAATAGTAGAGCTGCAAAGGTTAATCAATTAAGTTGCCAGCCATTGAATTAATCACAAACTATTTTAATAATCGATTCATCGGTTTGAGTAAATCAAAATTCTCTGATTCCAGCTTCTTAAATGTGAATATTTTTGGTGTCTTTATCCCTTTATGGCAGCAGTTGTGGACAAATTGGACCATTTTCTGACATTTTATAAACCAAAGAACTAATCGATTAATTGAGAAAATAATCGACAGATTAATCGACAAATTAATCGACAATGAAAATGCAGCTCTACTAAAAAAACAAAATACAGAAGTACCACAGCTAGAAATGCTGACTATATCAACACAAAATAACCCTGAGAAAAGGATGTCACAGTACTTCCCATTGTTTGAGACAGAAGACACAACAATGGCCGTGTCTCTTCAAAAATGTCAAAACATAGATGTTGCAGCATACTGCTTTAACTTAAAATGAACACAATCACCAACAGCGCTCCATCAGAGCTGCTTTGACCAACAATCTGCTGGAGTATTCCCTCTAGGTGACACCAACATCATTAGCTGTTATAGCAGACTGAAAATGAGCCACTGTGCTGTTGCTATCCAGGTATTTGTATTTCACGTGTCTTATTAGACACGTGATGAGTGAACGAGTGTTAAAACTTGGCAATCTATCCCTGAGAGGACCAGGAATAGTTGTGAGGTAGTGCATGTGAGAGTAGTGTGTGTGTTTGTTTGCAAGTGTGCACATCAGAGAGAGAAAGAGAAGAGACTGAAACTTGACCCCACTGTCACTTGCATCTGGACAGCAGGAGAAACGGATGGGCTGAGTCAGAATGTGTGGTTTGCTGCTGAAGCTGCCGTTCTGTCCCTCCACGCACCGCCCCGGCCTTCCCCTGTATACAACCTGAGCCTGACCTGCACACAACATCAGCACTTTTCACCCTGATGCTCACATGCATGTTAGTGACTGACTGTGACTAAACACAGAAAAGATAACACATCAAACTGCCAGAACAGCTGCCATCGTAGATACAATTATATCACAAACTTGCACATGCGCTGTTATGGGACCAGAGTGTGCTGTAAATGCACCTCTCGAGGGCTTTGCAGCAAACTGGCAATTTTCCATTGCGTCCTCGCTCACGTGTCCTGTCACTCAACCTGTCACCATGGAGATGAGCTCAGCTTCTCTGTGTCTCATGCTGTAGTGCATACACTGCAGCACACAGCAGCAGAGAGGCGGGCAAAGCTGACTCTGTCACACCTCACACACATCTTTAAACCATCCACTTGTGCAAAAAACACACAAAAGCCCCGAATGTGTTGCTCCTATATAACAGCCACTAATGCGTTATACTTTCAGACTGTGGAATGCAGTGAAGTGGTAACTAAATGCATCTCAAGGTGAGCGTCACCTTACTGAGACAGAGCACAGGGAGTGTTACACTCACTGTTGAGGATAAAAAGTTAGCAGCAGCACATAAAGGGCAACTGTCACTTCAGATAAGTAGATGCAGAGTGCATCGCAGGTGAGGGGTCATCACAACCTCCAAAAACCAGTCACGCATAGGGAACACAACACATGTGCAATATAACCAGCAACATACATGTTACTATACATAGAATACATTTAGTATTGCCTTTGACACCAGACAGAAAATAACAGAAGTGTTGCTTGAAAATGGGAAGACTTGATAAAGAAAACATATTTTTTAAATGTACCTTTAAATCATTTCCCTTGGCTATATCTTTAAAGGCAAGTTGTTTTGGCATGTAGAGAAGTATAATCATTTAGTCAAAGGTTTTATGGGGCACAACCATTTCCCTCAAAACAGCTAAGGTGTGGTGTATAATTACTTCGGCTGCATTATGGCTGCAATGAGCCAATAAGCAATATATGAAAGAAAACTAGACTCCTATCCTGTATTAGGACTACAAAACTACTAGCCTAAATATTAAGTTACTGTGAAATTATTGCACCCCTAAAATAAGCAAAAACTTCACGAGTTCCCCCACATGCATTAGTCTCACTGGTGAAATCAAGGTCAGAGCCAGAGATTACAGCACAATAATGTTCCTTACTGTGAAATTTAGGACTTCCTTTGTGCTCACTCGGAGGAAGGTCCGCGAACTGCACCCGGTGTCCCGACATGTCCGATAGCACCTCTCAGGTCAGAGCCACGCGACCGCAGACTGTGCTCTCTGTTCTCCGGGTTTGTTTCAAAGTATCCGGTAACTTCCGAGCACGCGTTGCTTAACTGCGTCGAGGAGATGACCGCGTCCTCGTGCGTTTGGCGCGTGGGAAACATTCACAGACACACACACACACCGGTGGGGAGCGCCTGTCATTGACTTCCCTCTGCTCCCCGCGTGCCTCTGAGCTGACTGTGTGCCAGTACTGCGGTGGAGAGAGGCACCCCGCGCGCACGGTCCACTCTCACCTGCCCGGAGCCCTCTGCTCTGGAGCCCAACACTTTACTTTACGACACACCGGGACAAGGAAAGGCACTATCTCTGCTCCCGCATTAAAAAAAGATACAAACTTTTTTTCTTCTTTTTTTACCCCTAAATATCCACATGACTGCAGGGTTACGTCATCACTGTAAAGCTTTCGGGGGAAATATACATATTAACCCCATAATAAAGTTTAGATAGGAAGCTGAGTATAGGCTACTGATGTTTCACGAATATATTGTAGGAGCACGTGGGAATACATTTTCGAGTTACCTAAATCAAGAAATCAACACAAAGTTGCCGGTTTTTATAAATTGGGCAATTACTAAATAATTATTTTAAACGTTCTAAAAATCTATAATTTTCCCCATTATCTATCGCTAAAAACATTTCACATTAGAGCACCGTGACGCCCATTTACTCAATACAGTAGGTCCGATAATCTCACGTTGTAAACAGTTTGAAAAGAGTCACACATTCCTTTAATAATAAAGTAACTTTGTCAAAATGTATATGGGGGGCTGCAATGCCACCTAATGGAAGAAACGTGCAACTCGATCTGCGGGCTGGCATCCGACAGATAGCGTCTGAGAGGAGGTGGACAAAATACCACGGACAATATTATGCAGTCTGGCACAGCTGCCGTACAAACTACTGTTTTATAAATGACGTGCAGTTTCAAAACTCACAAAAGAGCTGAATCACTTCCTCTCTGGCAAAATCTCAAAAATAATATTGTTCTAATACATTGTAGGCCTACTGGTGATGACTCAGCCTCTATAACACAAGTGATATTCTTTCTTATGTATAATTCTAATGTTTGTCAATAGTGTTTATTTTCTCTATATATTTATTTAATCACTACTGTCATTTTACCTTGCAATTGTTGTCCCATATGTTCTTATATGTTATTCTTATTTTATTTATTTTTATTTAGTAGGCTATTTTACTTTCTGTATTTATCTGTACTACTGCTGTCAACCACTGGGGATCAATACAGGTTTATCTTATCTTATATCATGTATGATTCCACAATACAATGCCTTAGTAAACATAAAGGGGAAAAACTTAACTTACTTGCTCAGCAGCAAACAGCAGACAGACAGTTGAGTCCAGCTGGTGAGCCACATATTTCCCTCAGGAGACCAACAACAGCTAAAAGAGAGAGAATAGTAGACTTACATTCACCAGTTGGCCAGAAACAGGACTTCAAATTAATGTAAATGTTGCTCTGTAACTGCCGGATATAAATAAGCAGCTGTTTTCTAACAAATTCACCATATGAGCTTAAAGGGTAATGTGTCAATGTTGTGTTCATAGCTAGTTTAATCTGTTATTGGAGGAAACCACACAAAATAAATCCACTAATTACAGAGACACTGCACTTTAGTGCCTTGCACTCTACAGTTTTCAACTTTGACCCAGCACAGGCCACTTGTGATCTGTGTACTGAGACTACAGTCACTTAATACGCTAATGACTCTTTTCCACTGCATGGTACGGCTCAACCCATCTCACTCTTTTTTGGTTTTCCATCGAGACAGTTGTGGATAGTACCTGGTACTTATTTTGTACCACGATGTCCAAGGTGGAGGAAAGACACTGCAGACTACTGATTGGTCAGAGAATCGTCAGTGTCCTGCCATACAAATAGCCAAACTACTGTCAATAGGGGGCCTACGTTTGTAGTTTTAAAACCTGGAAATGACTTAGCATTTCAGCACTTCTGGTTCCCCCGTCTTGAAGTCAATGGGTTTTTTTTTTAAATGCATTTTTGTTTAGATGTCTGAAATAACATCTGTGGTTAACACAAGCTTAAGAGATTCCGCTTGTGAATTTCAAAGCTTTAACGTGTCTTTAAAAAGGCGGTCGCTAACAAGTGGCTAAATGAGACTACAGAGGTTGTCGAGGACATTATACGTCAGCTTAGTAGTAGCAACGGTGACGTAGGACGGCGACATTCGGCCGTTGGGTAGTTCCATTAGACTAACGTTAGCTTTTTACGTTTGGCGATTGCATTTACGCTTCTAAAATCATAAAAGTGGTGTTCATATACCTGTATCATAAATTTATGTTGTTTGCCACAGAGCTTATTTTCTGTAATAATCCAAAATCCAATGCAAAAATCCCATCACCACGTTGTGGTGCAGACGTTGCTCGTTTGGTTGCCGATGAAAGGATGCTATGTTGAAGATAGTCTGGCGGGCTTACCAAACAGTGCAAGGACAAAGCCTTACTTTCTGTCCGCACAGGAATTTCCATGTCCGTGTTCCTGTTCCCAAAGTCCCTTCGCTACGGGAAACAACAACCTCTGAGTTATCAACCTACACGCTGAAAATTACATGTTTTGAAGATTTGGATCATGTAATAAGGCAGGCCTGCTCTGTTCGTTCAGTGAATGATTGTAAAGATCTATAAAGAATATATTTACATCATTTTTGTGGAGGTGTTCCACCAAAATAGGTTCCCTTCCGACACTATTTTGCAGAGGCAACGTCGGGCATGGCGCCGCCCAGGAAAATTGTGATTGGTTTAAGTTAATACAAACAGGCCAGGGAGTTTTTTTCACTATCCCCCAGCAGTGCTGTGGAGATAAGTCTGGCTACGTGAGACTACGTTGAAGATGATGTCCTGTGGCGTTGACAATCAGATAAGAATCCCGCCTACATTCGACAGGGTACCATCTGCAGTGGAAACAACATCTAGAATGTACCTGGTAGCAAGTTGAGTTGAGCTCTACCATGCAGTGGAAATGAGGCAAAAGTCCTACAGCCTGACCTGAATTAGAGGCCGCATGCTCCTGAGTCACTGCAATAAATTCCAAACACCACTTTTCACTTTAGGAGAGCAGGGGGTGGAGGATGAATACTGCACACATTACTTCATCTAGCCTGCCTAGCTGCAATTTAATAGATGGATTCCATTACAAGAACGTACAATTCTGCACCCAAGATAGCTGACATTATTATTGTGGTATTGGATAATAATTTCTGTGGAATTGTACGCAATAGACAGAAGCAATGAGCATGAAAATTAAACATGAAATCACAGAAAATCTGGTTTCTTCAAAACTTTATTTTGAAACATTTTGTCAGAAGTCTGAAAAGAACTGGAATAATAGAAAAAGAACATGTTATTGTTCTCACAGACACAAATCAAACTCTCTGGACTTGTCTGATAGGACTTTTGTGCAAATGAGAGTAGCTATATACATATATTAAACAGTAGCTATAGTGACAAATGGCAAACCATGTTTCTCTGTAATTGGCAATGGCCTACAAAGCACAAACATTATAGAAAAATAGCAGGTCTGCCAATAAAAGGTAAATAAATACGCAAAAGCACTTCCATGTACAGTAAGAAAGAATTTCAATCATGTCAACATACCCCAAACTATCAAAAAGAACAGGCTCACACACGTTCAGAAACCACTGCCACTAATTTGGCAACGCTGGCATATACAAAAACCACAGTATGTGCACTGCACTTCTTTACTCTCCTGATATAAATCTTATAAAAATAATTTCAAGCATGTAGAAACCAAGCAGAATCAGTGGTTCTGCATTCTACTGTATCAGTGTACATCCTTTAATTCTCAGTATTTCTTTCACGCAGATCCATTTTGCTCAATGTACATTTTGGATAATGAGGCAGCCATCGACTTTGCCAGTTCCTCGTCTCGTTTCCTCTGCATCTGCGAGTGTCTGCACCAGTCTTCGTACTCTGGGTTGGCGAGACACTTGTCCAGAAGGACGTCGTAGTGACCGTTGCTCAGCCAACTCAGCCAGATAGCCGCTTTGGAAGCATCCTCCTCCCCGAGATAGTGCACCATGGTGGAGACGGTGGGGCTCTCCAAGCTCCCCCCCGTTGTCAGGTGGATGTTGACATTCAGCATCTGGCTCATGGCGAGAAGCTCGGGGTACCCCGCCCAGGCGCCATCCTGCGCCGCGTTGATCAGGAACTCTCCCACATCCCCTTCGATGATGGGGTTGAACTCATCCAAGTGGTCAGCGATGTGGTGCACCGTCTGCTCCCTCAGCTCCCCGTGCCTCGCCTGGTCCCCGTATGTGGCCTTGCACACAGCTCTGTACAGACAGTTGCCATCTGGAATGATGTGGTACCTGTATTTATGCCTCTCCTGGAGGTACTGGTTTTGTTTCTCCACTTCAGCCAGGTACCGGGTGACTTTATTGTTGACGTCCTCTCTCTCCTGGCATCTCTGTGGAGGCGAATCTTGCAGAACGCTGAGCTCAAAGCTCTCATCTGATGCTGGAGCAGCTTTGCCACAACTCAGGTCCCTGAAATCTTCCTTTATGAGATCTTCAGGCTGATCTGCTCTGCAGGGAACTAGCTCCTCTTCGTGTAATAAGTCCCATCCATTGCTTCTGAGGGTGGCATTAGTCACTGAAACTGTATCATCCGCACTTGAATTTCCAACCACCCTCTTGTTTTCTTCTATTCTGGGTCTACAGGTGGTGTTACTGTTGAAAAGGTGATTTCCAACCAGCTCTGGACAGTCAGGAAAAAGCTCCTCTGTCCCATTTCTTAGATGATCTATCAAGTCCACAATCACATGAGTGCCACAGTCATCATCGCAGAGGATGCTTTCACCATCATGTGAGTTAGGAGAGGGGGGTTTACTCTTGGACTCCCTCACGACATGGACAGGCACGGACCTTTCCACTCCATCAGGTCTGCGGATTAATATCTCAGCAGTCGATGTGAAGTAAACGGGCCTCATAGAAGAAGCTTCGTAACATGAAAAAGCAGGCATGTTTGCGGAAGGAGCAGTCTCTCTCACCGGATCCGCGTTGGGCGTTGAAGTTGCGCCTGTTTGTGTAAATCCTGGTTTCTGAGAGTCAGTGGAGCTCGGTGTTGTCCCGTTCAAACGCTCAGATCCGGTCAATAAAGTTATTGCAACTTTGCGAGACGACCTCGGGTAGTGTGTCAGCGCACTGTTGTACAACTGCATTTTGAAGGAGTCCTTTATACTGAACGGCGCAGCCCGGCTGTTACGGAAGGATGACAACAACATCTAAAAATACACTCCATGTCATCAACAACAGTAAAGTTGTAGGGAACGTTTCCATGGTCCTCAGTCCTGATACCACTGACACACAGAGACGAGTCTGCTGCCCACTTTAGCCTTCTTGCGTCATTTGCAGTTGGGGTGCCTCCCTAATTTTAGACTTCAAACTGTAACAAGACACGGCCTGCTTTAACAGTGTCAAGTCAGAGAGGGTGAAACCGATAGGTTTTCCGTTTAAATGATTCCAAAATAAAATCCTTATCGACGAACATTGCATTACTAACTTTAGTTTTAGTTTTTTAGGCCACAATGTAGACCTACCTCAGAAAGTAAAATTGGAGTATTAGGGCCAGGAGGAAGAAAAGAAATGAGGAAGAAGATTTTTTAAATTTTATTTTGCATGTCGAGAATAATGTCGAAATATCGAGAATTAAGTCGAAATGTCGGCTTTACTTAATTCCTGCACACAAGCACGTTTCTGACATTATTCTGTGCCTCTGTCAGCGCGCAGTCGCTCTGGGCATCCAAGCGCGCAATGGATGTCATGTTGCTACTATTACTTTTGGGTTGTTGTTTGCTCTGTATGCTTTCATCCACACAACATAGTGCCTAAACAAATTAATAAAATCATTGATGGCAATGCCGTATGGCTTCAGTTTATCGTACGAATCCATGTGCCACATCGCTCTGGCGCCTTTGCTGCGTAATGCCTGCGTCTCTGACGCTGCGCCTGGCTGAGCTCCACACCTTCAGGATCAATCAACTTGATCAATTGTCTTATTGTGTCTTGTGATACAACATATACTCTCTGTATTGCATGCAGGTGTAACCATGGTTGCATCTGTCCATTAAAGCTACGTCAGTGTGCATGAATGCATCCACCTCTGCACGTTTGTGTTTCTCCTTCTGAACAGACGCAATTTTCGGCACAATCTCTCAAAGTCCTAATGCTTATTACCACACTGTGTTTATGCGCTACAAGAAAAATAACTTCCTTGTTACTAAAACCGATTCTGAAGTACAATTTCACTAATTCATCTACAATACACCCGGTACAGACGCAGCCATATGCGCTGACACCAGGCCTATTTGATTTATTCTCGACATTTCGACTTTATTCTCAACATGCAAAATAAATAAGTAAATAAATAATCCTCCTGGCCCTAAAACGCCTTCGTAATACATACATATTTGTGATAAGTGACTTAAGTGATCATTACAACTTTTATTTTAACGGCAAAACAGCCTAATGTCCGGTATCGTTCATGCTGTTGGTATGCAGCTTGACGCAGCTCTCCACTTTAAGGTTTTGACTGAAGCAGTGCGTCAGTGTTTGGCCACTCCACAAATGTAAAAGATTTGATGTGTCACCGTCAAATAAGTTGAGTGATAGAGTGTATGACAACAATACGTTAAAGTAGGCAAATGATTTTTTTCTGACAAGAAAAAAAAAAAAAGACACCTAACTAATTTACCTACTTCTCCTGTATAGAGTTATGTGACTAAAGTTATGTCCAAGCAAATGAAAAGCCATCAAAAAAGTCAAGGTGGACAATGGCAGAAGATTGTATGTTTGAACATTAGGCTATCTGAATAAACACCCCCTTATTGCACTATAAAAAATAAACCAAATTAAAGCTCATAGCATCTAGAAAAAGTTTAATTGAACTTATTGAATTTCAGTTATTATTTTGAATTTAGTGAAATTAATAATAAAATAGTACTACTAGTATTTCAAGAAGCCTGCCAAATAATAAATGTAGGCTACTTCCTTAATAATTAGGTCCACTATCATAAAAATAAATACAAAAAATGCTAAAATGATTTAGCATTCTAATTTTTCCAGTGGATTATTATGAGAACTAAGTATTATTTAGATTGCAGGGTGTGACCCAGTAAAAATAATGGAACTGGCTGATATTGACTTGGCAACAGCAGGCTGCTGCATGCCTCATGACTATTTTTAACACCTTGACTGTTTCAGCTTGTCCGGTTGAAACAGAATCACTTGTGCTCAGTAAGAATGCCAGTACTTAATATAGATATTACCTCAGTGGAGTCAGCTACAACTGCAGCTGTAAAGTACACTTATAATGAAAAAACATGCACTAATGACTAGTTAAACTGCTGACAGTGGGTTTCCCATTTGAATTTGTCAATGATTTTGTCAAAACATAACATTTCCCATTATAATCTATTTTTACGATACAATTTACCGATGCTTTGTTATTTCTCAAGTGGACAAAATAAGGTCTTCTATTTTTTCTTCAAACTAACTTTTTTTTAACATGTTGATCCCGGGTTGCATGTCAATACAAAAACCACCAGAGGGAGTCCGAGGACCTTTTGTTTATCAAGTGATGCTGCGTTCAAGTAAAGTACCACAAATGCACACACGGAGGCGACATTTAGCTTCACGTGGAGAAATGAACGCCTGTCTGGAACAAATGCATGCAAAGAGGCGATGCTACAGCAGCTGTCGCAAGGTTGTGCACCGCATACAAATGAGCGCATTGATCGTTGCCTTCGCTGTAGCCTGCTGTTGTCTTTGGTAACATGGACTGGTGCACTAACCTCCAGCTGGTACAAGGATGGCTCAATATCCCCTTATGACACCGATATGTACTGTTTTTACACGTTCTCATTCCCACGAGAAAATGGAGCAACAGTCCTTTAGATACTGTTAATATTCTAAAGGGAATTTACACAAAAACACAAGAAAAACGTGATTCGGTCCCTACAGGGATACAACAGAATGAGCAACTATAGTGACAACATTGGAGGGGAAAGTATAAACACAGCATTTACTGTATTACTAAACATAATATGGGGCCCTTATTGTTAAACACGATAATATGGTGATACGATATGTATTTTAAGCTCACACATAGGCTACACTATGAGCATTATATAAAGCAATTAACTCTGCACGACCTCTTATACAAATTGCTGAAGTGATACCAAAATAGATAAGTGCGATAATGTCACTAAAGTTATAACCGAATACCACACAGACACACCACAAGTCACAATCTGCAAAAATATGTATAGCCTGTAGCAATAATGTTGGGTTTTTTTCATCGGGGTTGTTATTTGTGCGAGACGTTACCACGAGGTCCGCAGTGCTTTCCACCAGCCTGTTTTTGTTGTTGTTGTCATTCTGACTGCCCGCCTAAAGCAACGCCTTTCTGTGGTTCATAATTTAATATAGGAAGATGTTGGTGTTTGTTTGGCTTTGTTGGGGGGTCTGCAGCAGTAACAGCTTATAGCGAGACTGTATCCATGTCAGTGGAACAAGCCATGCTGATGTCAGAGATTTTTCCTCTGCCCTCCACGGTGGGAGGATCTCTGTGCGTTGAGTCACGCAGCTGTCAAAGATAGCTGTCACCCAGTTTCAGGATCAAACACACAGTAAATGAGAAAAGGGCTTTGAGCCGAAGGGACGCAGAGATCTCAGGTAACCCCCTCACGTCTCCAAACAAGGACGACCAGAAGAGAAACCCATTTTAAAAAGGGTGGGAAAGAAGCGAGTTTTGATGAATAAGGATTTTTGGATATTCGGATACACGCTGGGGATATCTGGAGGAAAGACGAAAAACACTGCACTAACACAAAGACAATTTTCTTCTGCGCTTGACGAGGAAAAAGTGGGCATTTTCACACGGAGATGAAGACGGAAAAGGGTAGGTTGGATGCTTTTGAGGAAAAATAAAGTCAAAATTAGTTTAGATAACCGGAGACAGCGTACAGAACGATTAACGGAGCTATTTCCCTCATATGCAAACCATGCAGCCTATTGTTTCCTTTCCAGACATGACAGGGGGCTTTTTCTGCCATGTGCTGGCGCGATGTCAAAAGTCGATATAGCTAGGTTTTCCCATTATTTGTGGTTTCCCAGAAGGTTTTATTCAAGTTTTGACACAATAACACACGGCTGTTTTCGCCATGTGTTGTTTTTTCTTGTCACGGTGTAATTAGGCTAACTTCGGAGCTCACCTAAAATGTCAAAACTGAATGAAACGAGACGTTTGAGTACAAGCTAATTTAAGTGGCGGACGCTACATTTGTATCGAAGTTTGACAAAGGAGATGCTACAAGTCGAAGTTTGGCGACTATTGTGAGCTCAAGAGTTTGAAGTGTTACATTTACACAACATGCACGCTTTAAAAATCGATATTTAGCATCTTTTTTACCATCTTCCACGGACGGGAACAGATTTAGCACCTTTTAAATTGTATCTAAATCCAAAAGTAGGCTGATGTTCATCCTGACCTCATTGTGGGAAGTTGCTGTTGCCTTGTTACATTCATGGACCTCGTGGTGCAGCTCGCGCACACAATAGAAAACCCCTTACAAGTTGTTTAAACTTACAAAACCAGCGTCTTAATGGCTTTAAAACGTATTTTCTGCCCACCCTGTTAAACTATGATATTTCAGAGGGAGTTAAGTTTATGGCGAACTCACTGTTTGCGTGTAGAAACTTTTGAATTGCATACAAAGAACCACGCAGCCCTGGATTCTTTTGTTTAGTCTGGAGACGCTGATTTGCAACAGGTCTCCCCTCCCCCTTCCCCTCTCTCTCTCCAGCCTACGTAATTACCTCATCCTGTTGGCCGCTCAGACTTGGGAACTTTCTTGCTCCTTTCCCACTAGTTTGCCTCAGAGCACACTGCATAGGGTTGTGGATTAAATAGCCCCTGGACCTTATTTCTGCATTTTCTCAATGGCGCCTGGGCTGCCTGCATAGTACGCTGCTGGTGCCCATGTGTAAATAGTGACCTAAACATATGAGCAGAAAAAAAGTACTGCTTAAGTTTATGACTTGTCAATTGGACCCTACTTTTTTATATATATAAATTTTTTTTAACATATGCTGATAACAACACTAGACAGAAAATCTGATAATTTTTTAAAAAACAGTTTATTAACAGATTTATCCCCCCCACCTCCATTCTATGTAATTCAAAGGCCCAAATCCTGTTTGATCATGATTGACTTTGATTAGACATGCCTCAAACGCCAAGTTAAATAAGAAAGCAACTCTGTAATCTTTGCAAAAACACTGCTGCCTTTCTTCAAAACAAAATCTCCCTTTGTACAGGGATTGTTCTTGTGGTCAGCCTGGTGTACTTTCCTCATCCAAGCATGCAAGGTGTGCTCCCCGGTCTGTGCAATAGACCTGGCTTGTATTTGTTGAGGCAGGTTTTATAACTGACACAGCATCAGACTAGCCTTTGTGACGTCCCCCCACCTTTATCCCTCCCTCGCTCCCTCCTCCTCCTCCTCACACACCCTCCCTCGCTCCTTATATGAATCACATGGCTAAACTTGACAGCTTGCTTCTGACACATCAGCTGCCTCCCAGACAGCTTGTGTTTGGCGAACGGCTGCGGCAGAGCGGCCGGGAGACTGACAACGGGGTGGCTGACATAAGGGGGGGGGGGGGGGG